>NLAC01001371.1:0-49674 GCA_002374635.1 Metschnikowia sp. 04-218.3
TGGAAATGGATTGCGTGCTTGTTTTGTTGCTTCTTGAGATTTTTGGGCATTGCAACCGGCGTCGCGTTTTCGCACCCAATTCCAGGTGTAGCAGGCATTTCCTTCTTGAATAAGGCAAGGCCTTTTGGCAGCAATAAGCCCCGGAGTTTTTGGGAAAACGAGGCTTTTGATTTTGCTACCGTCAAACCAGATTCGTTTTCCTGGCCCAGAGTCTTATCTTGTCGAGGGACAGACTTTGGGTTTCCAGTTGTAGTTGCACCAGTGTCCAAATTGTCCAGAACTTGCTTGTCAGAAGTAGCAGTTGGGTCAATATTAGTTAGGGCACAATAACTAGCATACAACTCCGAAAAATGCTTGGCATATTCTGGATGAACAAACTCGGTAGATTTAGAATAATCTTCCGTTGCACGGGCTTCAAGATAGTTCTTTAAGGGCATACCCACAAACTCCAGCTCCAAGCCTCTTATAGGTCTTAAAGTGGGTGTGTCCAGCCCCATGGTGAATTAAAGGAGTCAATCCAAGTACTCAAATAACTGATGAATTGGTAGAATTGAATGAGTAATGAATTGATAAAATTGAATGATTAATTGATTGGATTAAATGATTCCAATGAATATTATTGGCGTGTTTTCTTGGTCTTCAATACCAAGGTGATTCTTAGATATTGGATGGAGAATAAAAAGTGGTGGTAGTACAAGAAATTGTTACACATACATCTGTGAGCAGAAGTACAGAGCCCACAGCACCAGTCGCAAAGTACGACTCACGTGCTTCGCAAAAGTGCACCATCATACCAATTGGGCCAACCTACTAATTTTAAATATTAGATTACTTCTTTAGTACTTAGACTTTTTATTAGTAAGAGGCTATTAATTACAGTAAGCTCGAATTCATGGTGTGTCCTCTGGTGCCACAGACTGGCCTCATTCTATGCTGAAAAGAGGTATCGGAGCCAAGAAACCTGCATGCTACACTAATCTTTTTTGTTTATTATTTTTTTTTAAGGGAAATTTCTGAATAAAAGAAGTATCAGGAATTTTCAATAAAAACTGACAATGGATTGGAAACAAATATCAAATGTCTCTATGGTTTTAATCTTAAAGTTTAGTGCGCGCACTGAGTATTACTTCAAAATGAAGCAACGTTTTTAGGCTGCGAAAGTCGTGCTGATCTGGAAAAATGACGATTTTTATCATCAATATAATTTCCGTTTTGGGTAATTGTCTAATGCATTTTTCCTCTAGTATACTCACATTTTCTTGAGCTCAAGTGCATTTAATGCGGTGTAAGGCTATGTGATGAAATGTAGAGTGTCAGTTTGGGTGCGAAACGAGGTCACATAGAGAGTTAATTCGTGGGATGTGAACTCAAAAAAATCAACAAGTGCCACTGGGTTTCTCGGATTTAAGATTGAGAAATTCAGGCTCAAATATGTGGAAATACTAGATAGGAATGTTTTTGGAAAATTTTTGGGCCTTTTTGGGCTTTTGGGTCGCGCACGACCTCAATATATCCAAACATTTCACACTGAGTACATCAAAACAAAAAAAAAATTGATATGTTGATCTTTTTATACTTCATAATACTATCAGCTTTTCTCCCTAAGTATCTAAATTTATGCATTTTAGGGACCACTAGGTTGGTTCTAGCATGGCTTGAGGCTCGGTCTAATTGACCAGTAGGTAAGTCCATAAAAAGCTGTACGATACTACTAAATTAGACGTATTTACAATTCTAGCCAATAGTCCATTAACTGGTTGTTCTTTTTTTGAGAATTCTAAGAAATGACTCATAGCTCAACGACCATAGACCAATTCCAGGGCAATGTACCAGACTATAGACCAGATAATACACCAGATAATACACCAGATAATAGACTATTTTAGTGGTAAAACTTGAAAGTACATAGTAGCACTAAATTGATTGGTATAAGACTTTATATTAGTGTAGTATCGTCCGTATACTAGTTTAGTAGTGTATCATCATATACTATAATATCGTGCACTTGATTTCCAGCCCGAATAACAGGCAAAACACAAAACGGAAATTGCAGAAATTTGACTATATCAAAAAGCACTTTGAATTTTCTTTCTACTGCTGTTGAAGGTCCCTTTATAAAAGGACGTGCTCCACTCATAACGTGTCTAACGAAAGCACCCTTTTCCTCTCCACATAGTACACTTTAAATGGTACATCCATACCCGAAATAGCATTAATTGAATCACTTAATATAGTAGTATAAGATTATAGTAGTATAAAATTAATATAGTATAAAATTATAGTAGTATGGTAGTATTGAATGGAGTGGTCGTACACCTTGTCCTCAGTATACTAGTTTACGAGTGTATCATTACATTCTGCAGTATGGTAAACTTAAAAATATACCTAGTATATGGGTTTAAAAAGTACAATGATGAAGAATGGTTTGTATTGGTGTTTTCAGCAGAGCCATAGGTGCTAGGATCATGGAACTGGAATGCTTGCGTCGATATTATGCCACAACTGTCATACTGAACACTCTTCACTATTTTTATATGCTAATTTAGTGTATAAAAACCAATACCAAAAAGAGAGAGTACACCACGATTACCAAAAAAGTTACTACTCAAAGCTTGGGTGAATGGAATATATGTACTACACTATTCTATACTATACACGACCCTGTGACTTGGTTAAACTATACTTTAGCCATGGTGGATGAAGACTATAAGAGTCTAAGAATATTGGATGATTACGTAAGCTGTGTATAAGAATATTGTTTTCTTGGGGTATTTTGGGTTTACGGATTGGGTATGAATTGGGAGCTCAGAACCCAATTTTCATTTAACTTGAGGTGCGCGTTTTGGGTGCAAAACACGAACTAGCTCAGTACTAGAATATTCCTTCAGACTATGATTTCAATATCCAAAATTATTTCCATTCATCTCTTCCATTCATCTACACAAGTCCAAATACACCTTTATAAGCTTTTTTTAAATTTTTCTTGCTTGCTGTTCGGGAACTGCCCTCGGAAATGCGAAGCGAGGGCGCCGAGAAACCCGTGCACCAGGCAACCCCAACACAAAAAAGGCCAATGCAAATAAGCCAATTTTGGCCCGATAATAGTAAAAATTAGTTGGGTAAGATACTGGAATTCCGGACACCCGCTGGGTGAAAATTCTATGTTATAGACTTTATTTTGAGCAATCTAAAATGAGCCACATATGAATCTCCACATGATCCGAGGGCCAAGCGCGACAGTTCCGAGGGTTTCAGCTCCATCAAAGTTCCGAAGCATAAGAAATGATTCAAGAGATTTTGAATTTTGCTGCAAGTCAAACGGCTTAAATTTCTTCTTTTCCATTTATCAAAACACTAAATTTTGGTGTAACTAGCAGAAAAATCCTCCCAATTATAGTATATCTACACCAATTGAAGCTACTACACCAGGTTTTTATGCTGGAATTTTTCTAAAATCTACTCTATTTTACTTCAGAACCTTCAAGAAATGAATAGCCTATGACCTAAGTAATTTAAGGCAGTACTAGAGTTTATTATCAGTACTAAAGGGCATTATTAGTACTATAGTAGTGGATTAATTTAGTGGAAGTCAGTGATAATATGTAAGATTGTAGCATTTGACTAATTTTCGGCCAATACCGCTTTTTTGGTTAATTTTTGGTTAATTTTCCACAGAGAATTCACAAACTACTACACTCAGCGAGGGCCTATTATTCCACATAAGTAGTGTACTGCTATAGTACATCAGAGAAGTACTGTATATAATAATTAATATAGTAGTGGTCAGTGTACTAGTTGGTTAGGATTGGTAAGGTAGTATAGTATTTTCTGGTGTGGTGTACTGGTGATAATGGAGTTGGGAGATTAAGTAGAATCGAGTGCTAGAGAAGAATTGGTGCACGCACGACCTAAAAAACTTCTTAATATTGAATAATGAACCAGGAGAGGACCAAGAGATTTATATGTAGAATATATATTTTGGTCTAAGTGTTATGAGTGAATAAATGAACTAGTATGTCCATGGTCCTGCATATAACCGTTTTCATTCTTATTCCCAAATTCTTTCCTCTAGTATTTTAAAAGAGAGAATAACTACAAGAAATTGACTAAAATCTCTCTACTTTTTTTTGGTGGTGATTCTATTGGTGTAATTGTTGGGAGAGATTGGATCACGTGAGGTTACGTCCTGCAGAATGTCCTTTCCTCGCTCTCACTCCAGGCGTATCTTAAGATAATCACTAGTGTTTCAGAATAGTTTGAGATCATACAGGAACCAGGTGTTTCAGGATTGTTTCAGGATTGTTTCAGGATTGTTTCAGATAGTAAATATCCTTCTTTGTGCAGGAATTCAATAAGTACAGAGTTTACATTGTACAGAACTCCAGACTACTACGAATACTTGAGATTGCGAGAGACTTTAAACCAATACTTATTTACAGCAGTTTAGAAGTTGTTTCAGAAATTGTTTCAGAACTCGTTTAATATGTCGGTAAGAGTGATTTCTGCAGGAACGGCAGCCAAGATCTTGGCCAGCCCTGCTTCGGTGGTCCCCGTGGATAGCACGTGGTATATGCCCAACAACCCCCACAACCCCCATGCACAGTTCCGGCAAAACAGGATCGAAAATGCTGCCTTTTTCGATTTGGACAAGGTATGTCTTCTGCCAAGCAAATACCCGCATATGCTCCCGCTGCAACGGGTGTTCAACGAGTCGATTTCCTCTTTGGGAATCCAGAAGTCCGATACGGTGATGTTGTACGACCGATCGGGCATTTTTTCGGGCCCGCGGGCCGCATGGACTTTTGCCTTATATGGCCATAAAGACGTTTACTTGGTGGACCATTACGAGGACTTTCAAAGGCAATTCCCCGAATTGGTCACGGGAGAAGTCCCTGTGGACCGGCCTTACCTGCAGTACGGGGGTATTACCCAGGATACGTTTTTTGAAAATTACCGTCGCCAAGTCATTGAATACGACGAATTACTTGATTTGGTGGAAACCGGGGAATTGACTTCCAAATATACCATGTTTGATGCTCGTTCTGCAGGCCGTTTTTCGGGGAAAGAACCTGAACCCCGGCCGGGCTTATCTGCAGGCCACGTTCCCGGATCTCATTCTCTTCCTTTTTCCAAAGTTTTAAACGACAATGGAAACTACAAGACCAAAGAGGAAATATCCGACTTGCTTAAACGAGAGTTCGGTTTGGATTTGACTACTCCTTTGGGAAATAAGGGCATCATTGTGCTGTGCGGTACGGGTGTGACGGCAGTGATTCTTAAGTTGGCCCTAGAAAAGGTAGCACCCGATATTCCGATCCGGGTATACGATGGATCATGGACTGAATGGGCCCAGCGTGCTCCCCATTTAATTGAAAGTGATTAACTGAACATTGATTGAATGGGGTATATGCAGGAACACAAAAAATTGCTACGAAAGATGAAATAAATTTGACTGATTAACATTTTTGACGTGTTGGTATGCACTCAAGATGTTATGAATGAAAGAAAAATATCTGAATCTTGAAAAAAAAAAGGTCTTAGCAGTTCAGAGTCTAGTGTATGCAGTACATTACAATAGTAAATATTATAACTACATACGCATGTATATGAAGTATTAGATAACATTTCTTTTTCAGTACTTTTGATAAGTGTTCTGCATCTAATCACAGATTTATGATATACTGGAAAAGACAAGCCTGTATTATATGCAGTCCCATATATAACGAAGGAAATGAACCACGTTTTATAGTAATCCATATAATATTCATATCAAAAAGTTGATATTGAGAAGTCCATGGTATAGTAGGTAGTAGTATAAGGTATAGAAACTAAGGGCTGAAAGCAGTAGACAATACGGACTAAGTGCAGGACTTCCTATACCAAACCATCAAAAAAACGAAAACATATAGACAAACCAAGTTAAAAACAAAACACTTGGTAACCAATTCTACAATAAAAGATTTAGTGATGATGCGAGATTGGCCTTATTTCTGGCCAAAGTTCCAGAAACAACTTGGACTTCACATCCTTTTGATTATGTTCAACTATTTCATCTTGGAGATGATCTTCAACATATTTATCCCACAACTTCATGCTCTCTTTGTAGCATACCTTATTTAGAACAAATTCTTGAAAAGGTTCGTCACATTTACTTTGAATGCTCTATAGCTCTGGTCATTTGGACAGAATGTCAATTAGAGAAATCTCCCTCTATGGACTATGCAATTGGAAACCCTGTATTAAGCTTTAAAAAGCTTGATCTCTATTACCATTACACCAAAACCCTATTAACCCATCGAAAGCCTACAAAAAGGAGAATCGATATAGATCTTCCAAATGCTTTACCACCATTAACCCCAAATTCAAAGTGGAAGAATATTTCTTATTGAAAACCATCATATCGACGATTCTAAGATTTATTCTTTTTCCAATTCTTCAACTCCCTGGCTTTAACTTTTCTACCCGTGATTAGGTGACTAGACACAGTGTGGAGATTTTTCCCTTCCTGGTTTCTCTGTACAAAAATTCTTAGCTAGCTACGAATAATCATTATATATATATAGTACAATGATAGAGTAAATGGTGAAAAAAGTAAAAAAATAAATTGAAATACTCAACTATGAATTTGGAAAATTCTACAGATTTAGTAGACATTAGTAGTAGAAAATAAGTAAATATATGTTAGTGGAAGATAGAAATAAGTAAAGAATTGACTGCAGAAGTTGTACAAGATAAATACCGGAATAAGTTTAATTCTTCAATAAATCATTATTAGTCTTTTTTTTAAAAACCACCAAGTACTGAAGGAGGATTTTGATTTGAGCCTCGAATTCAACTCGGAGATACTGCACAAGAACAAATATCATCACCATATCGAAAGTATTGAATAAAAAAAAAATTAATATTGTCTAGATTAAGAAAACACGTGATTCCTCTCCTTTATTTATATTTGAGAGTAGCTTCAAGTTTCTGGAAGTTTCTGGAAGTATGGCTATTGGTACTAGCTATGTATAACCAAGAAGAAGAGAATTTTGTGGTGAACTGGAGGTTAAATATTAAAGTTTTTACTTTGAATTTTGATCCTCAAAAACATGAGTCTTCCCCACCAAGTCTGATTAAATTTCAAGAATAAAGAAGACGTTTTGTCACTTCTAGCTTATGAACAGGACTTATTAGAACACTTGAAGGCTTACATAAGTCAAAGGCTAGTATTGGAATATGAATTTTCCTAAGTAAACAAAGCCAGAACACCAATCTCTTACGGCTAATCTTGTAGGGGTCTTTAATGGCCTTTACTCTAAACTCATTGCAATGTGTTGGAATTTTGGGAATGGCTTTAATCGCTTTCTTCCCTTTCTTAATCACATTTTAATCACTGTTTAATTGTTTTTTAATTGTTTTTTAATCGCTTTTTAATCACTTTTTAATCACTTTTTAATCACTTTCTTGAATGCATCGATACGTTTTCAAAAGTAGTTGGTGCCCATAGAAAATGTCCAATAAAACTCCTTTGAGGACTGACGGATGATTCTATAGTCGGATAATGACGGAAAATACACCATTGATGTTGCGGAGATGGAGTAAAGAAGAGTAGAGTTTAAGAATTTTATAAAGTTTTGTTGGGTCAATATTAGTGATTATTTTGCGTATACTAGACTTTTTTTTGGATCTTCAACCAATGGTTTCTGTCTAGCACACACTCTCTCTTTGCCTCTACTCAACTGATCTACTCTACTACCAGGTTTAATTACCACAGAAATATACTGATTGTATTAAGTTTAAAAAAGTCAATCTGTATGTCAAGACACTATCATTAGTCATGTATTATGGGGGTACTGTGCAGTACCGGAAGATTACTATGCAGTACTATGGAATATTGGTCAGAATTCGGACCACCAATTAGTGAATACTATATCGATGGAATGGTGAGTATACATAATATGGAATATAAAAGAGTATTGTGACAGATGTATTGGAGGAATGTGTGTAGTTGTGTGTATTGGTGTTCGTCCTGCATATTGCCTTACTATGAGTACCTTATGATAAAAAGGAGTTTGAAAGATAGCCTGCTTTTTCATAACGATAATTCTTTTATATAAAGGATAGTAATTATATAGTATTATAAGGTAAAGCTTAGATTATACCTGACTACTCTACACCGTTCTGTACTACTATACTATAAGTATGCTTCCATTGTTCCTTGCGTTTTTAATCTCCTTCTCTCGGAACTGTGAAGCTCTAGAAAGCTCTAGAATTCTAATTGCAAGTTCTGTGTTGAGAAACAGACTCGTTCGTCTAGACTGGCCAATTGTTTGTTTAGGATTCACCCAACCACTCCGTGGTAAAGCATGACTCAGAAAGAGTATTTCAATCCCTCACATTATTTATTCCCTTCATCCCATCAACAGACAATTGTCCATTGTCCATTGTCCATGACTCTATAGACATTTGGATATTGTGACATGGATACCTGTATCTATCCCCATGTCTTCACAGTATTGTCTGTTCCTGCACTTGCAAAAAGGCACCGCATGGAGGATTCAATCGACTTGGTCCGGTCTTCCTTAGGCTCTTTTGACTTTGTCGACACCTTAGACACCTTAGCCTCTGACTCTTTAACTTCCGTAATATCTGTCTTTTCAGGCACGGCTTCGAAACCAGCAAAATGAATGGAATTAACAAAACCCTCGTGCCCCGTCAACGTCTTCGTGCAGGAAATCACGCCCTTCTCCGGTAGAGAGGCGAAGTCCCACACCCTGATGGTCTTATCGTCAGACCCCGAGAATAAATAACGCCCGCTTGGGTGGAATTCCAAGCTCTTCACCCACAGCTGGTGGCCCAAGAGATCAAACACGTGCCAGCCTTGCAGATTGTTCTGGATCGCCGGCATTGGCGGCCGGTGTGCCTGTAGCGTGGGTGGAGGGAGAAGCCACACTTTTATGAGGTTATCTCGGCCCGCAGAAACACAGTACTTGAATCCAAGCACCTGTGTATACACGTCGTTCTCCACAATGGCATGGGAGAGATACGGGAACCGGTCCATATGCAGTAGGATGTATTTATCCAAGTATTGGTTCGCTAGCATGGGTACAAACTTCACGGTTTCTATCACGTGCTCGTGCCCCAAAAGCATGGCAAGTCCTGTACCCAGATGATGGGATAACCGGATGGACTGGTCGTTGGAGCACGTGACCACAAAATCACCCATTTCAAGCGAGGAGATTTCCGACCGTCGGAGAACGTTCAAGGCCAACGATGTATTGATGCTAATAACGTCAAGGTCTCGGACCCAATCGGAATGGCCCACAAACGTCTTGATGCAGTACCCATCCAAAAGGTCCCATATTTTCACCGATTTGTCCCGGGAAACCGAGTAGAGCAAATTCGGATTATGAGCCGAAAATGCCACCCCCGAAACCGTATGCTCATGCCCCGTTAAGGTGCGGATATGCTTCAAGGCATCGCCAGCCCAGATTTTAATGGACAAATCCGACAGACAAGACGCTAGAACGTAATCGGTAGCATCGGAGGCCACGTCCACGTGACCGGGCGACCAGCGCACCTTGTGCACGGACCTCAGGTGGGCCCCCCAGAGTTTTTCCGGGATCAGAGCGTCATCTGTGGCAATGTTCCAAGCCACCATACTCCCATCGGTACATCCGGCGACCAACAAGGGCAATTTCGGATGCACAGCCACGGAATTGACAATCTGGGTAGATTTTGTGGGAAAAACCTTATTAGGCGAGCTCGGAAGCCAATCAAGCTTGTTTCGAGCCACCACAGCAGAATGCCCCGTCAGGTTCGCCAGCTCCACTAACGCCTTATAACTATTGACCTCATTTTGTAAATCCAAGATTTTTTTTTGCAATCTAAGAACCGTGGACCATTTTTTCTCTAGGAAATTGGATGCTTGGGGTGGATTATCGGGGGAAACCTCCAATAGCAGACGAAGCACTTTCACAGTACTTTGATAATTTGCAGCAACAAGTTTGGGTTCGAGGTACTGCATGAGCGCCCGGTGGAGCTCGTCACTCTGCCGAGGCGTCAAGATGCTCATGAAAGGAGTTTGTGTGATTGAGAGTCAAGAAGGTTTGGTTCAGATTGAGGTTGATGTTTTGGAGGCGCGGGACTGTGTGCAGGACCAGACATGATATCAACAGATCTGCAATGCATATAACTCCATGGATTAGCTAATCAGTAATGGAGATCTAAATATGAAACAGATTCGAGACAAATGTGAAACAAATTCAAAACATTTAAACGTGTTTCGTAATATGCAGGTACATCTCGTAGTATTGTTCACCCATATAGTATCGTAGACTAGTCTCCAGAAGTCACGTGAACAATAGACAGTAGTCAGTAAAGGACTAGTATTCAAAGGATTGCCTCAGTGACAATACTAATATATTTCCTTATTAGAACTAGTCTTTTCTGTATAAGGAGCAACATTCTGTATAAGGAACAACACCCATTCAGTTCCAGTTGATCCAGTCTTAGCCATTCTCGTACAGTCTCAATAAACCTCATAATTCAGTCTTTAGATAAAGTCAGAACATGAGAAGACTCCATCACATCAAAGAACATCAAAGAACATCAAAGAACATCACATTAGAATCACATTAGAATCACATTAGAATCACAGAAGAATCTGGTTAGACATGAGGTTCAAAAAGGGTAAATAAGTGAAAGGATAATCTGGCCAGGTTCACCAGTAAATCCCTCGAATACCACTAATATCAACCCAAGAAGTATTCTCAATGGATCATCGTTTCAATGCAGCAAACCGTTCCTTTAACTTATCAAAGTCACTTGATTCCTTGGGTTTCGCCTTTGACTTCTCCAAGTGATTCAGATTCAGATTCAGATTCAGATTCAAACTCCCATGGTCTTTTTTAGTTTGATCGTTATTCTCATCCAGAACCTGATTCAACTCGTCGTCATTCTTCAATTGATTCTTCTTTTCATCCACATTGTCAAATTGTCCCTCTTGCTGAATCTCATTCTGAGCCAAGTCCATTCCTTCAACATGACCAAGTTCCTCAATCTGACTGTATGGAACCTCATAGGTCCGTGCTATTTCCGTCAAATACATCACCACCAAGTCCAGAGATGGTGGCTCGATGTCACACCGTTTGACCACTTTTTCAGAAACTCCTTCGGCCAAATCCACCACTCGCCGACTGTACTCCAAGCCGTACCGAACCTTGAGCATGTCACTCACCGCAGCCACCTCCTTGACCTCCACGCGCGAAGACGAGTAAATGACCAGCGCGACGGCTTCACTGAGCCCAGCATCCACTTGTATGCGCTGCGTATCCAATACTAGCAGAAGCCGCGCCAAGAGCAATTCACAGTAGAGTTCCAAATACTCCAATAATTCCACATAAATATCTTCCCGAATAATGTTTTCCACTCGGATTGTGGCACTAGTTTCTTTTCCTGCACCCAAGAGATCTGCCAACTGTCGCCGTTGTTGCTTACTAAGCGCAAGTTTTTTTTCCTGGAGAAATTTGAGCTTGGAGATGGCCATTTTGAGCGTGGTCTTGAGCCTGCTTCCGTTAAAGGTGTTCATTATAAATATTTAGATTCGGGGTTGTGGTTATGGTTTTTGCACGTACAGTCTTTGGGAGGTATGGGGGTTTAAGGTTGGCGTTCTAACTGCAGTACCAAGTGGGGTTGGTGTAGTTGGTAGATGGTGGGGTTGGTGAGGTGGAGCGTTATCGTGATAATGCGGCCGCACCCGTACACCACACTATATCTGTCGAATCTAGTATATAACTACAACATGATTAACAGATTCTGATTACCAATACTAAGTGGGTTGCTAGTCTGGTGAGGCAGACGGGTTCCAATGAATTGAAGTATAATCGGCTAAATCTCTAGATATCCACCTCATTCTCATATCCAGGTAGATATGTATAGAGGAGACAAGTAGACAAGCAGACAAGTAGACAAGTAGACAAGTAGACAAGAGAGAAGTAGACAAGCAGACAAGCAGACAAGTAGACAAGAGAGAAGAGAGAAGAGACTAGATTAGGACCAAAGAAATATCAATTAGCTGAGGAGACAATATTATCGACTGCACATTGTTGACTGTAGACAGACACTGAACAGTAGACAGAAATCAGTATTTAGGAGTAGACCTAAAGTATTAGTTCCTGTCTTGGCATGAAAGTCATTTGGACCTTCTTATCCGATTCATGTGTCTCCCAAAAACCATTCCTTTCCTTAAATATCTTCACTTGAAGTCATGTCTCTTCCCAAGATTTTCCATTGTGCAGTCTTCATCATATATCCTTCACAAAATTCCAGAATATCTTCGTCACGCTTTGTCTCCTTCGTCGAGAACCATTGTATGCTCATGTTCCGGCTCTCCCCGCTCAAAAATCACATACTCAGCATCCTCGATATTCACCTCCGTCCCCTTCTGTGCCTGCTTCAACGTGCAGCACTTAATGCTCTGGATCCACTCGTCATTCATGATCTCTTCGATCGTGGCCCGCTTGTGCAGGTCGATCTTGAGCATTTTATGAATGATCGGCCTGGACACATGCGGTAGAAGCCGCATGAGACGGTATGGGCCATGTATCTGCTTGTGAGATTTGGATCTGCGGACGGTTTCTCGCGTCTCCTCGCCATCTCCCTCCCCAATTAGTTCTTGCGCTTGCTTGGCCTCTAGGTACTTGGCCTTGTGTGCAGACTTGATGGCCTCGTATTCCTCCAACTTGTCGTCGATTTGCTTGAGCTCACGCGTAATTTCCTCCACCTGAGTCTGTTCCAAAATCTCAACGTTTTCAAGTGCTTTGAGTTTCTCCTCAAGCTTCTCTCCGCTAAGCTTCTCGAGCTTGTCATCGGCCTTTTCCGTTTTTTCCGTTTTCTCTCCGTTTTCCTCCCCTTCATCCCTCTCCTTCTCCGAGACCTCCGACCGTTCTCGAGTAGTCTCGTCGTCATCGCCCTCCACTATCTTCAAAAGCTTGCGCTTTTTATTCAGGCGTGCCATCAAGTTCTTGAGGTGCCGGTGTCTCAACAACAACTTATGACAGTCGTTCGAAAGGTAGTAGTCATGGTAATTGTCATCCTCCATCGCATACAACTTGTAGCTGTTATCTTTTTCGGGATTGGGGATTTTCCAGGGGAACCGCTTCAACGTCATGCAGCAGTAGATGATGGCTATGGACCACAAGTCCACAGGTTGCGGGTTATAAGAGTTCTGGTGACTTAAGACTTCCGGGGCCAAGTATGGGTCCAGGCCCACTATTCCATGGCAGTAGTGGATCTCCAGTTTGCTGCCATATTGATCAAAGGGGTATTTGAACACGACGGCACTTCCAAAATCAATGATTTTCAAGATTCCGTCAGTGGTCAACACACAATTATCAAGCTTCAAGTCCCGGTGGGCCAAGCCTAAAGAATGCAAATATGAAACACCCTCCAAGATTTGTTTGAGGCAGCAATTGATCTCATTTCGACTCATATTTCCACTCATCACCACTGCAAAGAAATCAATGGGTGCATACTCCATGACCTCGTAGTAACGGTTGTTTTCATGGATAATATCAATGGTTTTGATGATATTGGGGTGTTTAAGAGTAGACCCAATGCAATATTCGGCGGTACACTTTCGGGTGTAATCCTTAAACGACTCCGTATTTCTCCGGGGCCTAAACTCCTTCACAGCAAAGGTTTTGGAGTCCAGAGGACGCATAATGAGCCGCACAGACCCTCCTGCGCCAGACCCCAACTCTTTCTTGACCTTGCCGTATTTTTTAACCAATGGCGACTCGTCCTGTGTGAACGGTTCATGCACAGACTGATCCTTGCGCTTGGTTTGCTGCTGATGTAGTAATTGCGAGGATGTATTCTGGATAAGTGCAACCAAGGAAGTCGCCAGCGGTTCTCTGCTTGGGGCGGCCGAGTGGTGTTGTGACAGAATGGAATGTGTAGAGCCACCGGAGCCAAGGTTGGCTGTTGCCGGGTTTAATGTGGTGTTTGCACTGGCACTCAGCAGATTATGTGTCTTAGACACTTTTCTGGAGGGCTTAAAAAGCCGCTTGATATCCCCCAAGCTGGTAGATTTATTGACGGGGTTTTCCTCAGCACTGGTCAAACGGTGTGCATGCTGCTGAGACGAGTGTTGAGCCAAAATGCCTGGAGAGTGAACTGAATTTCCAGATGCTTGGATTGGTGGAGTATTCACTTCCCTATGGTCGGAGGAGTTGGTGAGAACAGGCAGCGAGAGAGATTCGCCGGACTCGTGTTTCCCAATCTGGATCCCCAAGAACTTGCGGGCTCCATTGTGGGACAGGTTGGACACCGAAGGCCGGAGATGGGTTTCAGCCGACGACACGCCCTGCGTGGACGAAGAGCTAGCCGTGGTATCTCCATGTCCTCCATTTCCTGCATTTCCAGATGCTCCATTTTCGAGTGCTCCACTTCCTCCATTGCTAGGACTAGAACTAGAGTTGTTTCCGTTGTGTCCTGGCTTAAAATGGTGGAAAATCTTCAAGACGTTTCTGTCGGGCATGGTGGAGATGATTGTCGATTAGTCGTTTGGTGGTATGGATCCAGTAAATCCAAGATTATCAATGACAGTAAAGTACCAATGGAAGTACCAGTAGTAGTGGCCAATAACAATTAGTGAGTAGTAACAAGCAGTAGTTAGTCACTTGTTCTAGTAATCCTGTCAGTACTTTTGTAGTACCTAAAAAAGCAGACAATAACCAATTAAGCACCGATGAGTTTCTTAAAGTTTAATACCTCTGCGAGTTGAGTACTCTGATCTAGTCTCTGATTGGTCAACAGTATTCCCTAACCAAATACTTGACTTTAGGGATAACAAAAATGAAACCAATAGTAAACAGGGGTAACTAATGATAACCAATGATAATCAGCAATAATAGCCTTGCTTCTCCAATACTTATCCGGCTTGACTAATCCGGAAATCGGGAGATAAATTCCGTAGAGTGACTAAATGTGCACACGGATACTTTTCAAGAAGCTCTGAAACACCAACAAACTCCGAGATATATCAGTTTCCCAATAAGGTTTGTTTCGTAGAGCTTAATCTATGAGATGGGACCGGTTGGACGGAAGGTTGCTTGTTCTGTGGCTCCCAGGGACCTAAACACGGCGAAAAAAAGGGGAATGGGTAAATAAAGGCGGCTGAAAATGACACGGCGGGTTACACACGCAGATTATCAAGAATTTGCCTTGTTTTGACTCGTGCACGGCGGTGGTTGTGTTTGCACGGTAAGAAGAGAACGGGCAGCACGGATTACGTAAAGCTTGAGCTCCAGACAAAACCGCGCGCACTGAACTTGAAAAGTGCACACAACGTTATGCTCCCAAAAGAGCGTGACAAATTCGAAAAAGAAAGGCAGTTACTTTTTTCGGCATTTCCGT
The DNA here is from genome assembly GCA_002374635.1 of Metschnikowia sp. 04-218.3. Lineage (NCBI taxonomy): Eukaryota > Fungi > Ascomycota > Pichiomycetes > Serinales > Metschnikowiaceae > Metschnikowia > Metschnikowia sp. 04-218.3. The sequence goes on from NLAC01001371.1 coordinate 15,403, forward strand.
TTTGGGAAATAGGGGCTTAAAACGTGTCACGTGAGACTTCCTTTCTTAGCGGAACATCCGTACCTCCCACACTAGGAAATTTCACCATTCCCGCTCATAACAGGTTGGTGCCACATGCACACGATCCTTTTGACAGACCCGTACACCACAGGCTTATCTGCCAGATCACCTCAATAGACGTCCGAATTAATCTCTGTATCTAAAATATTTATGTTTATATGCACTACACTAAGTATTAAGTAACGTTACGTTACGTTTTGTATCACGTTGTTATGCATCACGTTGTTATGTACTGCGTTGGTAAGTGGGGTGTATTCTGAAAATGACCGTTTGATCATGTATGCAATTTGCGGGAGGAAATAATAGTATGCAGAATACTCACCCGGGGCCACGGCCACTAACACGGCAGGTCTTCCCTAGACGCATTGGGAATCTGGAACCTTTTCCCGTCTTTCTTATTTTGGCAACCTCCGGAGTTTGTCACTGCCGCATGTGATAGAATGCACCAATAGCACCAAACGTCAGAATCAATATTCATATTAGGAATGGTTAGCATGGATTCCACTTCTAAACTGAGGTTTTTCAATCCATAGATTTGCCTAAAGGGTGACCACCACTACCGATATGCTAAACTGCCGATATGGCATTGGTATGAAACCGATATGGCATTGGTATGACACCGATATGGCATTGGTATGGCATCACTATGGCATCGGTATGGCACCACTGTATGGCACTGGTATGGGAGATTAACAAGAATCTCATGGTTGCTCCTCTGAATCCTTGAATGCAACCCCCCGGATGTGTCTCTCTTTCTCCGGTACTCTGACCTTCGAACCTTCCTTGCTGTGACGAATCTCGTTGTCCTCTCTTCTCTTCAAACTTTCAATCTCCACCCGCTTGATTTCACCTGCCTTCTTGACCACCATAGGAAGATGTCTGTGTTTGGCAATCCGGCGCACCTCTGGCATGGTCTTGTAACGCTCCTTCAACTTGGCATCATAGTTGAGCTTGGCTTGTTCACGTGCAGACTTCACCGTGGCTCGTTCTGATGCATTGGCTCTCCATAGACGAATATTCGAGTCATCGGATCCACTGAGAATGTATCGGTTATCTGTGGTGAAAGCAACGGCAAACACCCTCTGCATCCGCTTGGTGTGGTAGATCTCACGTGAACGCCCCTCTCGGGCCCGGTAAATCCGGATCGTTTTATCGTAGGAACCAGTCACCAACTCCTGGCCTGTAGGACTAAAGTCAAGACTGGTCACTGCACTCACGTGGTCCTTGTAGATGGTGAGCGATTTCTGCAAGTCTCTCATATCCCAGAGATACGAGTTGTGGTCATCGTGGCCACTGGCAAAGTTGAACGCATTCATAGGGTTCCACGAGATATCGTTGGCCCGCAAATTGGTCACCACTTTCTGAATCGGCGTGTTTGTCCGTATATCGTATAAGACAATAGAGTTGTCTGACCCACAACTGGCCAAAACGTTTGTTTCGGTCTTGTTGAACTTCACCTTGGACACATTGTCGCAACCCCATGAAAGATTACTTACGTAATTTCCTCTGTTGGTATTCCATAATTGTATCGATGCTCCACCGGTCACAAAGATGTCGTCAGTAAAGTGGTGGTCTAGACCTTGGAACGCGTGTTCGCCCGCAAAGGTCTTGAGAAGCCCCTGGTTGTTTCCACTCTTGCGGTAGACGTCCAAGTCGTCGGTTTCGTCGCCAAAGGCTTCACTTTCCAACGACCACAACTTGATGGTTTTGTCATCACCACTCGAAAGAAGACCTCTGCGGGGAGTGACAGCGAGACCCGTGACCATACCCCGATGGGCCTTAAAGCTAAGGGTTTCGTCGCGTGACGTGAGATTCCAGTACTTGATGACACCATCACCGGATCCTGAAGCAATTTGATTGGTAGTCTGGAAGTTCTTCAGGATACAGTACACTCCGTCTCGGTGACCATCGCCAAGCTGGCCAATGAATGGCTGTGCAAACATGCGCTCGAGTTTGGTGGCTGTCAAGGCACGGGTATACTCCCTAGCTCTTTCGAAGGGATGAAGAGCAGGGTTCAAGTTCCGGGGAGTTGCAGATTCCTGTGTATTTCTGGCGGGGACATAGGTATCCGCAGACCTGCTGATTGTCTTGACTTTCATGATCAGATAGGTAATTGATAAGGGTGTATTTTTCGAGATGACCTTCGCATCACACCCGTGCACTAAGATCCGTGCACCATCAATAAAATAAAAATAAAAACAACCCAGACCCGTACACCAGGAACTTGCAGCCAGGGCCAGAGCTCAATAATCTATTCCTTCAACCTGGTAATCCCAAAGCGTAGCCTTAGCTAAAATGGGTATTTCCGAATTAGGCAATATCTTCGTGTATCTATCAGTTTTGAAGAGATTGTATATCGTCAAGTAGAAACTGAAACAGGAAGAAAGGAAAAAGCAATAAATAGTCCCTCCCAAAGTCGCGGCACAGGCAATTTATATATTATTGAGATTCCATTTTTACAGCCATCTGCAAGCCCCTTAATGCAGTGCATTTGTTTCAGGTTTACATTTCCAAAGTACAAATACAGCCTGTTCCCCTCTTAAACCTTCCCCGAATTTCTATTAAGCTTAAAATGCCAGTCTTTCCCTCTTAAACTTGCCCTCATTTTGGATCTTTAAATTATGACTAATAGCTCTTGACTGTTCATTTTTATACAAGATTTTCTTTTCTATGCTTCGTCATTATAAGATTTCAAAAGCTGTTTTGCTTTAATACTCAAACTTCTATAGCTAAAGTTTTGGCCTCTGATGAACTGAACATGGAGAATTCATCTCTACAATTACAATTACAGAGGGGGTTTAGGGGTCTGTCTTGGACAAGTGACTTAATCTGCTCATAGAGAGAGTTGAACCAAAGACGAAATTTAAGTCCGGTCAAGCCTATTTGGGCAGCCTTGATAGTCATGGACTATTCTTGTTTTGTTTACTGCTATACTGTCTGATGTATATTCATGAAATTTCTACAATGATTACCGTCATGAGTATGAATATCCTGAGAGGTTGAGGAGTTTGTTACGGTCTACATCATAATGTGGTTGGTATTTCAATGTATTCTAAGATATTTACTACAGGAAAATTCTTACATGATACTATTGTTGTTTACTGTGCTTGTTAGTCTACAAAAAAAAAGGGTTTAAAAGCTGACATTTGTTTCCCAGTGAAAAAGCTTTGGACTATTTGCTATGGTTAGTATAACGAGTTTCGTCATGAATATTACGCTCGTCCTCATTCCTATGTCTTTTCTCCTAACTATGGGCTCTACTACTGCATCTGATAACACTTGGCAGAATTTAGTAGAAACGAGGTGACCATCGAGAAATTGCTAACACTCCAAGATTGGCTCTCATACACGGAAGCTGCCCCTAGAATTAAAAGCTCATCATTCACATGGAGAGAAGCACCTTTCAGCCAAATGCCCATTGTGGTTGGTGTTTATAACAATTCACTGCTTCAAAAGGTAAGAATATATCGTCATCTGCTATCTGATGGTCTTTACTTCTTCTAGTAAAGTCAGAGAAGATGGGTTTTTGTTATGATATTTTTTCATGGAAAACCCACTGTCAATGCGGCAAGATTTCACCACACAACCTTGGTGAATCACTTCAAAGCATACGATTCTGTTGCAGTAAAATATTCCGTTTCTGCAGATAGATGACCGTCTACTATGGGTGAACTTCTACATTTCCAAAAGGTTGAAAATATCGGGAAGGGCAATTATGTCTATGTGTGGGCTTAAAACACTCAGTATTGCATATTGAGTAGGCCACTACTTAATGATCCAACGAATGCTACGCAATCCCATTGTCTAACTGCACTTTTTCGTTACGGTGGCGAGAGACAGTTACCTGCACATGGGTATGCTAAAATCACACCACAAATGACTTAACCTGGCGGAATAATGGGCTTTTGGATTATATTTCTAGAGTTTCAAAGGCCATATTTGACTTCATCTTCATCTTTCATAAGAGGGAAACTCCAGCTATTATTTGAAAGAACGGAATATGTTCATTGGAAGGGCTTCGGAGTTTGAGTTAAGCTTAAGGCGAATACCCCGTTGCCGCTCCGAGTTGAATCTTGGATCATGCTTTCAAAGTATTTGGTGAACCTGCACATCACATATGCAGCATGGGCAGGTTAAAATATATCGGTTAACATAACTGCATTGGCATGTCAGTTAAAAATACAAGAAGGAGGGTGTTAGAAATTTGCAGGACACTGGGATTTACAAACAAAGTTATATCAGTTGTCTATTCGAATACTGTTTTATGCCTTAGAGGGGTCCCTGAGGATTCATCTCGTTAGGCTAACCTGCTAGTTCCACTCCTATTGCCGTTGTGAGGTAACAGGATTTACGACGGAATGGACAGCCTGCAGTATGTGAAACATCTTAATGTTGCACATTGGCCCGGAGAAGTCGTATTCGGCATTCCTTTGCGCGGGCATATCACATGCGTCTACTAGCACTAAGTACACAATTTGAGTGCTCGTCAAATCATTCCTAACAGAGGGATATCTGAAAGTTGGTATTTTGTTTGAATGTCCTCATTAAGGAACAATGTGGTTTGTGAGATTTGGAGAATCCAACTTGATAAGATACAATGCGCTGAATAGCATTATACCTTACTAGCATTATACCTTACTAACATCAAAGAAACTTTATAGATCAACCCTGTTTCTTAAGATTGGTTAGTTCGATCTGAAAGAAGGGCTCACTCGGGCTAAAGTTTCTTGGAGAGGACAAGTTGTCTTGAGCAGCAGGTATGCATGCATCCATGCCTATTCGCGGAATTTTAAATTTGGATTTCCAAAACCAATTGATCATTTGCCAAACTACGGCACTGTGGGAACCCGGTGAGTCTTTTTCGGTGGGCTATTTAAGAGACCATGATTCCGCTTTTTCTTAAAGGGTATTCGAGAACATCATGAAAAACTCACACTTGGTCTTTTTTAGTATCGTGGCTGCAACGGCCTCCGCATGGTTTAATGCCTCGCAACCTATGGTCTTCTTTGCCCAAGTTGGCAAGACTTTAAAGCCACTCTCGAGTATCAAATACTCAGATTACAGCGTGTTTACCTTTGGAGGCACTCCTGTGGAATTTTATTTCAAGGATTCTTATGCCCGCACCAATGAAAGCGAGACACCAGGACAAGTGGGATTTTTGAATCACGATTTTGGGTTTGGGCCAAATATGCCATTAACTCATATGTTCTTGAATGCTAAAATGAAGGTGCAGAATAACCTCTTTTACTCATGTGAAGGTTTCGAACCAGACCTGAAAGTTATTCAATACGTGGATAATCAGATAGACTGTATCCCGGTGGATGTCTACCTTTTACCCTTTGACCGAGAAAAAAATGCTCCAGTGAGCCTGGCCGTATCTCAAGAGCCAGATAAAGAGTCCCGGCTTGGGGTATTCGAGGCGGCCAGAAGAAGTGTACCAAACATTAAAGAACAAGATATAGATCAGGGGAAGGAGGACGAATCCGAGGGGGTCGAAAGTTGGGTTGCTGACAAATGTGCCGGCTGGATGGCCACGTCGTATGAGAACCAGGTGAGCATGTGCCGGGACATAATGAAGCATATGTGTGTTGATGGAGAAAGTCTTTTTGTGTGATTTGCTCTTCTTAAACATACTGGAAACACTTCAACCTTGGGATCAATCAAGATTATGAGTACATTGATTAGTTTCCTATGAAACAAATATTGCTGGATTAAGATTGACAGAAAATGAAAATCAGTTGTTACAAGCCTGAAGGACCATACAAAGCAATGGCCAGGTATTCAGATCCTGGCTACTAAATGAAAGAGTCTAAGGTGCTGTTGTTGGTGGATCTAAACCAATTTGACAGCTGGTCCTAAGGCTATGAGTTGGTTTTCTATCTTTACATCCATAATGATTTCGTTGCATTTAATAGTGAACATATCCCAGTAAATCCAGGATACTCTAGGAGTAGTAGATATTGCTTATAGTCAATAATAAAGAGTAGAGAAGGTATTGAGCCAATTAAAGACAGGTGGTATTAGAGTTTATTATGAGCGCCTATATGCAGTACTGCATTTTATTAGTATAAACTCTACAGGCCTCAGGTTCTGTATCACTATGCCTTGCCCAATCTGACATATATACTGTAAAATATAGTGAATTCTTATTATTAATTTATTATAGANTTCTGTATCACTATGCCTTGCCCAATCTGACATATATACTGTAAAATATAGTGAATTCTTATTATTAATTTATTATAGAAAATATAGTCCATCTAAAATAATCAAGATTTGTAAATTTTAAGTAACAGTCACAATAGCATTTTGCTTGTAGCATTTCTTAAGTAGTCATATTCTGAGAGCATAATAGTTAATTTAAGAGTAAAGAGTAACTTAAATCTGGATTTTTCTGGTCAAACTCTGAACCAATCTGTCGGTACTGCATATACCACGTTTTTCCAATATCAACTGAATACATGATATGAATGGGTAATAATTCATTAAACCGAGATTCTTCAGTATTTACCTTTAAAGGAATTTGATTCCTGCTAATTTTTCACTCTAGGAGATACCATTGATCTTTTCAAATTCATGAAACGAGTACATGCAGGAGATTCCAACAATGCACAAGTAATTGACCAAAGCTACTTCTTTATTGCAACTACATCCGTTTAAATTTTTTACTGACTTCAAGGTGACACATTATTTGACTAGAAAATAATGATTATTCACTGATATACTTGATCTTCCACATCACGTGACATTTGACTACTTGATATCGTCCCAGAGAGATATCTAACTACCCGAAACACCGGAAATTTCGCATATATTTATGAGTATTATTGTATGCTACATGCTTTTTTCCATACTTCTGATACTTCGAACGGAATACTACGAATATCCGTGTATCTAACAAATACAGTCACTAGATGAGCATAGTAGACTAGCCAAACGGCCCAAAAATCCTGGAGCTTAATACTTGCATAAATTCTGGTCGGAATATATATTAGAGCTCCGGAAAAAGAAAAGGAGTCACCTGAAAGATTCCAAAAACCTCACTGTCTACAACAATCAAGATAATTGACGCACTTAGAGATCCGTCGAGTCGATCTTCTTCCTCGAGAACTAAGCTTGCAAGAAAAAGGAGCAATGACTTATCCAGAAGCATTTATGTTTTGCTGAAACGAGACTATTCGAAGTTGGAGCAGCTCAAGTCCTTGTTACTATCCTACTACTACTGCTACTGTTAGACTAATACTATTACTGTTAGACTAATACTATTACTGTTATCAATACGGCATAACTAAACTCTACTCTACGACTCAAAAGCTGCAACCATAAAAAATTACTCCTACTACTACTACTGTGAAATTATGGATAAAGTATATAAGAAACATCAAATTTAAAGAGCTGACGTGGTCTAGTTTATATCTTGAGAACCCCATTACTGTATATAGTAATATTGAAGAAACAATGAGAGTTTAAGTGTACATTTTACTAGTCAAATTTTAAAGCTTCACGGTTATAACAACAAAGAGAAATACCTTAAAGAGGTACCGATGTTAACTAACACATACCCTTACATCATCCCAATTCATAAATGTATTCACCACTAACCAAATCAGTTTATGTCACGTGACTAATGCTTACCCTGATATTTTATTACATTCACCATCCAGCTCATCTCATCTCATTTTTTAAGAGACTTCCCATGATTTTAGAAGAGAATCTTCGGTTTTTTGGGGTGCTACAGACTCTGGTCTCATGAATATAGAACACGTGACTATTCAGCTACTTCAGTTACTTGACTTCTAATTTTCTCTATATTTACTGTTAGACATTCTTGCTAATTTCTACACATATTCTTTTTTATTTACTTTTATTTGTCTCTGTCTTTTTCTGTCTAATGTGTTGGTGATGGAGATGCGCGTGAGGCCATTGCAAATTCTAGAGCAAGCATTGCGGACTTGCGACACTTAGACTAATTTAATCAAATGCAAAAAACGATACTTTGATTTGCTTTGATTTGCTTTGGTTTGATGTGAAAACAGTTTGGTGTGTATATAGACCATTGCAACAATAGACTTTCTTATCTACTGGTACTTAGTAAATTCAGGTCATTTTTTCTGATTCTCTAGGGAAAAAAACAAATCCCTTAAGTGGAATAGGTCCCATATGACTCATAGACTTTGAAAAAGAATTATAGAAATAAGTTCTTTTGACTTAAATCTTCTCTTCTTTGTAAAGAAGCTTATATGCAGGTCACTGTTCAAGTTCCAAATATATAGTCCACTAAATTCTTTTCAACGCATTTAATCAAACGTCTCTACTTCTGCTTTATTACCCTATGAATCTGCACAAATAGAATCAATTTCCAGGTCTATGCTGACAGAACTATGGCTTAAAATGGTGGAAGTATACTCCGGAGTCATTCTGGCTCGAAAAATTGAGCTTGCATCTCTCCCTCCTCTTCATAGGAGTAACTTTCCTGGGCACAGAAATTTCTAGTTTCCAAATTATACTCAAAAAAGGCATTTCGGAGAAAAAATTTCCCCACGATATCATGTGGGTTCATGTAGATATGATTGCTGATGCGCTGGGCAGCAAGTTATTTATAGGAACGTTTGTCTTGGTTTCCAGGAATTCGAAGCCCATTCGGCCTGAATCGAGTTTTGGTAGATTCAGTCCACCGTATAAAGACCAACTGTTACGGCATAAGATCGAAGTATCAGCTTGGCCAAAGCCAATATGACATTATGGAGTAATGACTAAAACAAGGATACCGGGTCTCAGAAGACCACTATATGCCGGTTCAACGTCGAATTTTGTTTATTTCCTTCTCCAAATACAAACGGTTGAGCACAATCTACAACAGGTGAAACTGGTTCAATTTTTTGTGTTGATATATAAACGGTATGATGGTTAAAACAGAATAAGTACCTCTTGAACGGTGATTAGACAGTGATTTATATTGGGGTCCAGTGCTTTTGATAATACCATTCAGTACTCTAGAACATCACGAAGACTCCAAGGTGAACAAAATACTACGCAACAGAATTTAAAGGACATTAATATTCTTATTTTAATGAAGCTACTATCTTTATCTCTCAATTTCCCACCAGAATGTGCCAAAAAGGGCACCAGAATGTTCCAAGAAGGGCACTAAAAAGCCTCTCTTCAGTTACTACCTCAAGAAACCAACTTTCCCGTTTTCAATTGGCCAAGATACTTCTTATGGCCCTCTTCCCTAAAGAAAATCAAACTCGTGGAAGTCGGCTTCTTTTTCAACTTCAAAGAATTCATCTTTGTCGATTATAAGAGACGTCTACAACTCTGTCGATTATAAGAGAGGTATTTGACTGCATGGAGAGTTTTGGTATGTGTAATTGCTATATTGTCTAAGGAAGGTCAGTTCTCCAAAAGAGGTCAGTTATCCATGCATGCTCTATTCCCAAACCACCTCTGTTCTCAGAGCTCTTTTGACCATTGGAAATAGTTTGCATTGAAGTAATGACAAAACCAACAGTTTTTTTTTGCCCCAGAAGCCTTTGGAGTACATACGGTCTTCGGAAACGATTCAAAATCGAGTGTATTATTCGCAGGAAGATTAGTATTCGGGAGCAATTAAAGGTGCCAAAGCAGCTGTAAAGAAATTGGGATCAATATTGGGTTTATAAGTGATGTTGTTGATTGTTTTTTTGGCGTGGCTTCATACCTCAAACCACTTGTCATGATCCATAAATCCATAGACCCATAATTGATCTGTACTTGACATGTGTCTTTATTGGAGCCTATCAAAAGAAGGGACCGGGAAGAGAAGTTCATGTTGAGAAGCTTCCAGTGGAAAAAATTGTCTCTTTTCGAAAACTTACCATTGTCTGGAAAATCATCTTGGAACAAGTGTCCATAAACCACTTCAATGTCTAATTTCGAGCTGTTTTGAGGGCTTGCCTCAGCCAAAAGGACGGATATTAACGCTAAGAAGTAGTTTAATGAACCTCTGGAGTTAGGAAGAAGGAAACCTTTCGAAAATCACAATCCACTGTTTTATGTGTATTGAATTGTGACTTTCAAGTGCTGCAGCCTCATGTATAAATTCTCTTAAACGCGACGAAATCTCCGGTCAGTGTGCGTGGCGGCTATTGTGCGCTCCCAGGGATTGTGCCAATCGGGCACTTGAAGTCTAAGAAAAAAATAAAAAAGCTCACTGGAAGTATTCAGCCGCGGGCTGTAGCTTGGAAATTTCTTGTATTGAAATTCTCCATGTAAGTGACTATTTCCGGATTTAGTGAGTCATGCGCCACCTCCCAATCTCCGCGAGTTGCAGCAACATGCATTTTAAAGAGCATGGTACAAATAATTCAAGATATAGTAGTGAATACTCTGAAATATTGCTTATATGTTGCTTTCATTGAGTAACGGTTTCAAAAAATTGGATTTTGTTGTAGTAAGAAGTCTAGAACTCCCCGCACGATGCAGGACTTCTTTGGCTATTCAACTAAGTAATTTACCAACACCAAAAGGAAACAATTGCATCAGGTATACATTGGAAACTAATTCCGTGCGCTTATATACAATCTTCAAAACCACGAAAATCGGAATTGGAAAGCTTGGCATTTCTTAATGTATGAGCACAAGACTAGACAATTGAATCACAGTTAAACAAGCACTGGGATGATTTATCACAGTTAAAGTGGTGTTTAAAAATGGATTTTTCAGAGTTATACACGTGGACAATACTCTGACCAGACTTAAAACAACCTTGTATGCATGACCATGGGATTCCCAATGAATAGTCATTATAGTACACAGATAGAGTATCAGTCCACATCACAGTACCCTTGATTATCCATAATTTTTGTTTTTGTTTTTTATTTTAGAACCATAGTTACACATTAATAGATATTCAATTATATAATCCATCACAATATCTAAGTTTTAATGATCTGCATAGTTTTCTTGGTAATTTATAAATCTAGATCAGTCAGGTTGGAACTAAACCCCATTATTACGGTGTGACAAGATGGGCTGTGTTAGATAGTTTCCACTTTATTCATTTTTCTAGAATACCAATTTCGTATTCTAGAAATCTAGATCTATTCAGCTCACATAATCCATCACTTAGCTATCCAATCTTTGAGAAAGTAATACACACTATAACACAGCCATACATTCTGCTAAAAATAAGAACAATACTTTCATCTTTAGAAGAGTTGGCGAGCTTTGAAACTTAGTGATGGCCTTTTATGTTCACTCCATGGAAAGAGAATTTACCCATTGGTCCTTTGAATATGGTGTTTCTCCTTACACAAAAGATTTCTTGATTTTCTGGTATGTGAATAAAATCTTGTTTGTAGCCTTGAGCTACTAATGTCTGGAATAGTCTGGTTCTAGCTGCTAAATTCTGGAATATTTGTGTGGTGGAACAGATCAGTTGTTTGATTATGAGCCCTGGGAACTGCGCTACTGACCTTATATTTTTCAAAAATGTCATGATATGTCCACCAATGTGTTTAAGGATCATTGAATTTCATTAAAAAAAAATAGATTTATAGGAACTGACTTACGGATCTGACTCGCCGAACTGACTCACTACACACCGGACACTATTTTCTTCAAGCATGTCAAGATTCATAGCCACTTATGACATACTTTACAAAGAACCTTCTATACTCTCTAACTAGTCATTCTCATACAGTCACATCATAATTCACAGTGTGGTGTGATCTTGAACCATAAATATACACTCCCAGAATTACACCCACTAGCCACTCCATATAGCCATGCACTTTGACTATTTCCAGACGAAAAAGCTGTAAGTAGAGCACTACAAGTATAATATTCTTAGGACATAGAATGGTAGTAGCTATTAACAGATGCCGAAAAAAAACCCGAATGAAGCTGCGGGACTTGGCAAATAAGTCCAATTTCACTTTTAAACCAGCCAGTCACGGTTTAAACCGGCCAGGTATGGTTTATATCAGCCAGGTATGGTATATAGTCACATCACAATACCTCCATATGTTTTCACCATTCAATTCGGAATTGTCACGTTTTAATTAGCGTTTCTGATTATTTAACGTGTATTATTTACATTTGTGTGGACTGTGAAACTAATAGACCAATACCCTTGTGGTAATTTCAGAAAAGATAAGTTGAAATAAGAGATTGTTTTTAAAAAACAATAAAAAGGATTTAAAAAGAATATTAAAAAAAATATTTAATGCAATTAAATAAACGATTCTTGGTATACTGTTTTATTTATAGTATTGGATTCGCAGTCATTATTAGTTTTCGCAGTTTTCGCAGTTTTCGCAGTCCGCGTGGAAATATACCAATAAATCAAACGAGCAGTACATTAACAAATAACTAATTCACCAGGAATATGGTCTGTCTAATTGTCTTAACAGGATATCTAGACAGAAATCCATCAAATAGTCATATATAAATTTTTACACTTCTAGCCATATTAATCATGCTTACAGATACCCTACCCTATATCATATGACACCACACTATAGCCTAATACTTCCACTCTTTACTACACTAACCACACTATAATCTAGTCTACTAAACTATACTGATTTTTATACTATACTGATTTTTACACTGTTCTATCCTGGTACAGGTGTACATTACTCTGACACTGCTCTGTTTTTCACCAAAGACTATTTTACTATTTAATACTATTAACTGTATATTCTTGAAAATCCTTTGCACTAGTCTTAAACTAAACACTATTTGATTCTTGTGGGTAAGTGGTGGGCTCTCCAAGACAGGATTCCTGTTGAAGTTGCTGGGTAAGAATCTGCATATAACAAACGTGTGGCCAGACATGATAATCTATTTATATAATCATTCACTTGATTGAATGGCTAAAACTTAACAGTGTCAGAAAGTGGTGCCATCAAATACATAATTGGGCAGTGCACGACCAATGATAGTATAAATCCACTTTTCTGAACTTTTACCAATATGGTTAAGTTTCATACAAAGTAAAGAAGGTTCGTCTTGGATCTATAATCATAGTCCAAAATTATCTACACGTCTGAAATCACTACACTCATTATGAGTATCGCACTACCTTAGATTATAACCTCGCTGCTTGTGTAGACATCCGACACGTAACCTTGGTAGTCTTTGCTGGTGTATATACAGTCTAGTAGCCCCTGATTGTCACCATCACAACATATATCTTCATGTGTGTAACAGTAGACCATAACCTGTTGATACTGTAAACGTATTCCGCTATTATGTATTAATCGATGCGTATTTATCACGAATACACAGACAGTGCCAGCATGGCGGCGGCAAATATTAGAAGCGCTGTCTGTGAACCATAAGTCCTGCTTATGCACTAAATGGCTATATCCAACACCAAGCTGACGTCGTCAACATTTTGCTTTGAGAGGTCTTCCAATATCGGCAACAAGTCCAACAACTCGTTGTCGTGGGTATCGCTGAACCAACTAGATATGGGCACGGCATGCAGCGGGTGAAACATGTATGAAGCAGGCGAGTTGTCAATGATGATGGATTCACTCAACGGCCGCCCGATCTGGGATAAGTTCTTGATGAAGTTGCCTTGGTAGTTGTAGCACGAATCTCGGAACAACCGGTAGTGGATGTTCTTACTGAAGTCCAACCGATTCAACAATGGGTCACCGTACTTGGCCACGGAAGCTGTAAACACAACCACCTCGTACCATTGACCCACTTTGCGCAAGAACTCGTCCACCCCGGGTCTTTTAATCACGTACACGTGCTGGATCTGGTCGTCGATTTCCACGGGGATCACGAAGTCTGCAGTTCTCAAGTATTTGAACGAAGAATGAACAAGCGTCTCATCCAAATCAAGAATGAGGCACTTTTTATTACCAAACCGCTCTGTATCTTTGGGGCCCAAGAGAAAGCCTGTTTCGGGATTAAACGATTGGCCCTCCTGGATCTTAGAAAGGTCACCCAAGTCGCCCAACTCGCCGGCTGCTTCACCTGATCCTGGATTTCCGGGGTCTGAAGCTGGTGCCGCAACTTCAGCTTCTTCGGCAGGAACAACTTTATCGTTTTCCACTTTCGCATGCTCCGTAACCACATCTTTAGATGCATCTTCCTTGTCTGCACGGTCAGTCGGCTTGGAATCTTCCCCGTTATTGTTGTTGTTGATATTGCTGTTGATATTGCTGTTGATATTGCTGTCGTTGTTTGTGATTGTATCACCTTCATTGACAGAAGGATCGTCATCCAAGGTGGGCTTGGAAGTCGCGGCATTAGTGGACACTTGGGCCTCAGACTTGACGTCTCTTTTGGCATCCCGGGCCGCCGAGCTGGGTTTATTACTGCCCACTTTGCTAGGAGCAGACGCCACTCGCCTGGTTGTTTGTTTGTGGTACTTATCGTCCGAGTCGTCTTTGGCGTCCGCGGTGCCACAACAAAGAAACGAGGAAAGCATGCCCATAATGTGAAGGATGTATTAGTAAGTATGCATCAACTGGGGTACGCAAATTATTGGGCCAAAACAGATGAGTGGTCTAAATCTTTTAGTTAATCTGTATGTTCTGATGGGGCCTGTATGTTCCGATCTAATCTGTATTATTTGTATTATCCGATTGATTCCGAGCTTTATATGTGATCCGATGCGATTATTTCTTTTTGTGCTCTATTTCTTCTTCTTCTGACTCTGATTAATCTTGTTCTTCGTATTATTGATCGGACTAGGACTCTATATCTGACTGATTCGGAACCGGGTCTATTATGATTGGTCCAGAATATGATCTATCACCGGATTCGGATCGAGAATGATTCTATTATCTTCCACTTTAGTCTATCACACAGCTCCTTAATAAATAAAACCACTTAAGTGCGTCCACGGAATCTATAAGGGAGGCGGGCACTTGTTGGCGGTGGGATGGCGCTGGACGAGCTTGCGACAAGAGGACAAGTCACGTGCGCACCGGAAGCGGGAGGAAAGGCACGGATATGACGAAAGAAAGGGCAAGGCGAGAGATTTCGACACTTGAGGAAAGAGAGAAGCGGAGGGACTCGGGGCAGAAGGAGTAGTTGGAGTAGTAGTAGTTACAGAAATTTTGGCGGGAATTTTTGTGCGCGATGAAAGCGCGGGAGTCGAAACTGGAGGACGCCCTCGGAACTGGCCAACCCGCCCTCGGCCTTGCGTGGCCGATCTCCACGCGCTCGGGCAGCCAAGCCCCTCGGATCTTGCACAAGTGTGCCCTCGGAACCTATGCCGCTCGATGCACGCCGTTGCTATATGCACGCCCAACAATAGCTCATATCTGCCCAATTTTACCGCCGCTAAACAAGCGGCCATTGTATTGTGGACCAAGAAAATAACTGTGGAGAAATAATGCTCATGCACTCGCAAACATGCTTTAACAATGTCTCAGTGTATGCAGGTCCCACCCACGAAGTTATGAGTGCCTGGTAACAAAGTACCACTTTTAATTGGACCAGGATATTTACTTGTTTCAGTATACATATTAGGAACCTTCCAAAAGTATATTTTTATTCTTTATAGGCTATACATACCTTAATTCCACTGGGGTATGCAGGATGCGTTAATGTGAAGAAGTAACCAAGTGTCCAAATCTTGTTGAGTTGTGGTCCAAGTCCAGGGTCAAATCCTGCTTATGTATCCTTTCCTGCAGATACAACCACTACAACCTAACAACTACAACACATCTACTCCACAACCACTATCAGTACAATTCCATAACCAAAAATCATAAATCAGTGGATCATAATTTTATGGCTGGACCAGCTCCTTCTTATGCACGTGATAGAAGACGTGGTACATCAATGGATGGAAGGGAAGCATGACAATGCTGGGTGAGAGGTACCATCAAGACATTGTATGCAAGGGTCTACATATATGACAGATTCTAGATTCCTTTGTGGTTCAGTCCAAATCAGGGTGTTGATATTGACTCTATTAATGGAAGCAGTCATAGCTTAACCTGGCTCAAGATTCTAGTGAATATTTAGTATGTCTCTGAAGTTAAGAAATGGTTCAGGATATTTTATGATGTTTCAGAAATGTTTCACTACTGTTTCAGAAATGTTTCACTACTGTTTCAGATTATTTCAAGATACTTAACCAATTTGGAGTTTTGTTTTTCAAGTACCTGAGCATAATATGCGAAGGTCTTGGCAAAAGATTATCAACAATTGGAGTTCGCAGCCTTTCTTCGCGCAACGCAGGCTTCTCCACAGGAAAACACCCCATGGGTCCAACTGCTAACTATATAATTTTTTATTGGTTAAATTTAGGGTAGTATAATATTTTAGTGAAAGATTAAGCGTAATTGAATATAATTCAATATCAAAAAAAATGTGGAATTAATTGAACTCTATAGTCATTTTGAGAGTATATCTCGGACTTACACTCCCGGAGAAGCTTCTTGTTACATTTCCTGAAAAGTTTTTACCGATAAAATTTAATCCAGCGTCTTTTCCAATTAATAGTCTATGATTATTTTTATTTTGTTCCTGTTTGTCTTTCGTATCTTCTACGGTAGAGGGAGTCACGTGATCAAGTGTATAGTGAAGAGGCTCAAGGAAGATTTGGAGTCTTGAAATCTACGACAGCAGGTCTTGGCCCACGTTTTTCAATCCTAATAATCTATTCTAACACAAGAATTCATGGACCATTTTGGTTTTACTCATTGAACTCATGGCTTTCCTCGATTCCCACCTTGGAAGAATAAGTTATTAGTACAGATTCTTGCAGGTACTAAACTCATACACTTTATTCATCCGGTACTCTTGTATACTCTATTACAATCTACTAGTGATAAATTCTAGTCATTTTTGGCCAAATCTACGTGAATTTTGGTCGAGTCTGGTGTATTCTAATGTTTTAAATACAGTATATTACCGTATTTTTTGCTAATTAACAACTACTATCATATATACATAACGAGAAGTCTTTTTTGTTTAGAATTTAGTAACTTTGTATTTGATGATGGTGAAGAAAAGGCTAATACTTTTGGACCAGAGGAATTTAGAGCACGTATTCACGCATGGATTTTCTTAATCAGTCATAATGGCCAGATGATCAGCCACTCTTTTTCTCGAAATTTAACATGGATAATCTTAGCGTCTTATTCTTTGGTCAGTGTTAAGATCTTCTGTCTTCTGTCTTCTCTGTCTTTAAATATCCCTGTTTTCATCAACAATACTCATTTAGAATACTAAGCAACGATCAATCACTAGTATTCAGTAATAGTGATTATGATAACTCTTAGTATCTGGTAGCTTCTTAATTGGGAACTGGCAATTTATTCTATATCTTGCTAATTGATTGACTGGTGGCACTTGAAACTGACAGTAACTGATACTTTTGTTATTGTCATCTTGGTAAAGCGGATTGCCTATTAGTATTATTTATTTGTGGGATTCCCAGGGAAAAAAATCGAGTTTTTTTGGGAGAATAAAACAACAAATATTCAATTAAGAAGCACAAATTCAAAAAGTACTCAATAAACAAGACTTTAAAAATACAAGGGGTGGTATGGAGCCGTATGTGCAGTATTAATAGGCACCGAGAAGCCGCTTTCCGATTTGTTTTCTGATACAAAAAAAAACACGTAAATCTTGTCTTATAAGAATCCCAAGAAAACCCAAGTGAAGTTCATTTTAAAAGATGATTATGTCAGCACTAATACCACATTTCCCGAATATATCGGTTTCGTGGATGGCTTGTTTGTGTTTAGGCCTATACCGTCTCTAGGACGAAGTTGAGATTTGACAGTGAAAAAAAGGTTCTAGACTTTGAGTCTCTAAATCATTTATAAAAACCATCATTCGCTACCAGTTACCTAATCCAGCTAATGTCTCATATATCACCGCTTAAAACCTCACTTCTACCAAAGCCTGCGACCATCAATTGTCAAACCTTTGCACCAAACCTCCACCAAATTTTTAACGAATTTTCACCAAATTTTTACCAACTCTTCTAAATCTTACCAATATTATCTGAATTCTGCTACTTTTTTGTGTGATTTTTCAGAATATTCACCTATCGCCGTATCATATATTTAATATGCAGTCCATGGTTCACGTGACCTTCACTAAACACTAACCCTAAGATTACTCAGCAATTGGATCTATTATCTAAACCTTTACTTATTTAAAATAACTATCTAAGTATGACTTTATTTTATATGAGAGTTTAAACGGCTGTTCTAGACCAGCCAATTCCAATTCCAGAGCCATAGTCCACACAGAGATTACACTAGTATACACTTTTTTAAGTGAACATTATTCAGACTTTAAGCTATTCAATTGAATACTTATCGCAAAGTATGACTTAGTAATTAGCCTTTATTAGAGACATCTGGAGCTTTTGTGCATACAGAAATACCCTAGTAGTAGAGCAAAGGTGAGTACACTGTATACAGTAGTAGAGAGTAACAGAAGTGCTATTATAGAAAAGTAGTATACAGTAGTATACAGTATAGATCATAGTATCTATTCCATACTGTTTTTAACACTTGCTCTTTGAAACTTTTTTCTGCTCTATTTTTTATATCTTTCTGTTCATATACTTCTTCATACTGTGACTGTATAGATCTGGAACCTAGGTACCTGCACTGTCTTATACCTGCACTGTCAAATGTGGTTAGGTGTTGATTGTAGCTCAGAGATGAGATGATGTTAAATCATAGGCTGTTCACTGGTGGATAGGAGTTAAGGGACTTGGTTCATAGTCATACCCCTCTTTGCGTGTTGCACTCCCGAGTTTAGACCAGTCTGTTTGACTAAGGACAATTTCTCTCAAGAATCCACCACAATAGGAAATTGAAACATATCATAAAACACTGATTATCTAACTAACTATTCAAATATCTTGGTTTTTGTTAGACAGTCTGTCATTCTCAATAGTGTGTATTATTGATTTGTTAAGGAAGAATTGGACGTCTCAATCAGGTCCCGCAACTATGATCCTTTCCATCAGTTTGTATGGTAAACCCTCTCTAGACTTAACTAAAGAGCTGTGCCACACTATAACACTAGTTATACCATTGAATCATACTGCTAAATTATACACTATATAGTAGTATAGCTAGCATTGGTTGACCTCACGAAAAGTTTAAATTAAATGGACTATACGGCACGTAGACAGGTTTGTAAAACAATACGAATATATTGGGCAAGCTGTCTCAAAATAAAGTGACTGGCTTTCATTTGTAATCGTGTAGCTTTGGTTGCCAGCATGGCTTAATAATATGTATCCCCTGAATCCCAATCTCTGAATCCCTATTGGGGGGAACCTCTGATGACCTTGGTTGAAAGAACAAATCTCCTGGAATCTTCAAGATACGAGTACTCTTCAGTATCCATAACTGGAGAAAGAAATTGCCATGGTGTAAAATGAATTTTGAAAATTTGAAGTGATGAGATTTCGAGGGAAAACCGGGCCTTTTATAGACAAATCCCCTTTTCTTACCCCGCCCTGTTTATTTGCAGCCAGCAGCTATGCAGGAGTGGCGAGCTGCGAAGTATATAAGGAATCGCATTCCCCCAATTATTCCAAGTAATAATTAGGACCAAAAAGAAAGGAAGAATCTCGAAAACCTGGATTTTGTAAAGATGGTAAAGTGACGCAATTCAGGAGCTGGTGATTATACAATCCACTGACTTATCCCTTATTGACTTACTGCTTACTACTGACTGATGATTGACCAACTGACACACCAATAAGTCTTTTCTAAGTTGGCATTTGAGTGAAAGTCATTTTAATGCTTGAATTTATGACGAAGTATCAGAAACTGTTTGATCGATAAAAAAGCTCCATAATTGAGAGATTTAACTGAACTTAGGCTGAGAGGTACAAGAATTCCAATGGGTCTAGTTGTTGAAGATACTATTCCTCCAAAGTGAATAGTATGGTCAGTACAACTATTTATTCCCAATTGACCCCGTTCTTATCTAAGCATACATCATTGTTCTGGGGCTATTTCAGCCAAGAGAATAATTCTGGAGCTCAATAATAAGAAAAAGCCAAGTAAGTCTGATCAAGTTTTGAGTTTGGTTTCACAGAGTGATTTCATCAAATACCTTGGATACTTCTACCGGCAAAATGTGCAGCTAACCTTCTTCAGCATATGTTTCGTCCATCTTGACTCTTGACTTCATCAGCCCTCCATCGCAAACGTCGAACTTAACAGGGACTACCTCACAGCCCATTTTTCTTGGGCCAAAAAGAACTGGCTACCCATCGTTTGGACTTGAATGGGAACACTTGCATCACCCAGTCAATAATTTGTTAACACTATACATTCCCCTATTGCACCACTACACTCCCTTATACAAGCCACTATTTATTCCACTATACTATCCTATCAATCAAGATATTTACTAAACTAAATCTACTGGTTCAGGCTATGAAAATCCAACTTATATACATATCAAGCCCTGTGAAGTGCCATTTTTATACCATTCTAGCTAATTTTTGAAAGCTTGGAGTATATTGATCTTATGTGCAGTATGGGTAGTTCCATGATCATAATGTGTATAGATATCTGAGGCTGTGTGCGATGAAGATAAAGATTTGGGGCGATAATATTAGACGCGAGAGTGATGCGTCTCAATTTCACGTCTCACACCCGTACATCCCGCGGATCCGTGCCCCATGCGCGTCCCAAAACCGCGTAACCAGCCACCTCGCAAATTTCCTCCAAATCTACACTCTCCTTACAATACTCAGATCGGCGAATTGCTGTGTAAATCTTTTTCCAGACCCCCTAATATCTGGTACTACTTCTCCCAGTGTGTGGTACTACTTCCTTCACCGTGTGTTCCTTTCCCCCCTTCTTAATCAGCCGGTCTGACTTTTCCTATGCGGTCTCCTACCACTCCTCCATCAACCGTCAAAACGACGCAGAAAATCAGGGAAGTGCCCCGTTTCAGTATTCCTGATGAAAGCAACACATTTCAAACCCCCCGCCAGAAAAATTCCAGCCGAAAAGCGTCACTTGTGACGCCCACACTGTCCAAAACTGCTATGCACCAGTTCCAGACTCCGGCCTCTTCCAAGAACTCCTTGTTTGAAACGCCAAACCACACTCAGATGTCGCCAGAGACACCCTTTACACTTCCAAGCGGTTTCTCGAAAAATTTCGGCATTCTCACCAACAATAGCCAGTCCAACGCTGACATCCACACCAAAACCCCAGCTGCCAGCCAACTCACGCCTGAATACACGCCAGCCAAGTCCCCTCGGCATTCCAAACGCAAGCGCTTGCATCTCGATGAGTTTTTTCAATCTTCGACAGACTCCATAGCTTCTCTATTGCTTCCAAACCACTCCATAGTGGGAAGTGGGCGAAAGGCCATGAAAAGCAACACACATACTACTTTACGGGCCCCCATTTCGCTAGACTTCACGGAGCTTTCTAAACTAAACGAAAATTTGGCGTTTGAAGAGGATTTTGATGTGCAGCGGAAGTTGGACTTTGGACCAAAGACACCCGAATTATGCAGTGAACAGACGTTTAAACAGAACTTTCAAGCAGAGAAACAGATGGATCCTTCAATACAGGAACCTCAGACCCATTCAGAACATTCAAAAGAACCAGGAACTCCTCCAACGCAACTTCTATCAGATTCTCAGGTTGCGCAGTGGTATGGGAAATCATACAAAGCACAGTTTTCCGATGATGAGGACTCGGACCATGAACAAAAAATGGTTAAGTTGGAAAATCCTTTTCTCCAGGCCTCAGCACCCAAATTGCTTTCCAAAGCCCGTCCTTTTTCGCGTGGAAATCCCTTCAACTCCAAATCTTCCATCAACTACGATACTCACCTTGAATTGATAAACCACCGGACGGGAGAACGCCGAGTGGAGCTTCTTACGGATTCGCAGAGAAAGCACAAGCCCAAGAAACTTGATTTTTCAAATTGCTAATCAGAAAGCTCTCCTCAACATCAGACAGATAAGCTTGTTTAAAACAGGCAATTGACTTTTCGATATTTTCACTCACAGGCGAGTGGACAAGACGTGCAGGCATATAAACAATTATTTATAAATCTCTCTGTGACCAGCCGTAGCGACTTAAAGCAGTAGTAGAAGAGAAGTAATAAAGATTAGGCGGAGAAATTATGAAGAGTAAAAAGTTACATTGGTGTAGTATCACGTGCAAAAGCACGTGACTTGCACGTGACGCGACTTGCACGTGACGCGACATATACTTCTCGCGGCCGTTTCCATCTCTCCTCCCCATGTCTATTCCCGGCTTCAACTCCACCGACGCCTTTACTGAGCCCACTGCGGCCACAGACATCGAGCTCGCTCCCCGCAGCGAGTTCCGCTTCGAAATCCCCTTCAAGCTCATCATGAAACTCCGAGTCAAGGAAGGTCTAGGCGAGATCTTCGGCACCGAGCTCCCCAACGATGTTGACATCCTCTTATCGGGCTGCAATTATGCCGTGTACGCCCCCTTAGCTGGTGGGTGTAAGCTCCAATACGAAGTGGTGGCAAACAAGGAAAATTTGAACGCCATAAACGAACACAGCCAGATTTCCCACTATATCAGCGATGAAAGTCCCATGATCCAATACACCAACTTGCATTTTGCACTTGAGGTGCAACGACAAGAAGCAGCACTCAGCAAGGAAAAACAGGGGCCGAAAATTCTTATTTTGGGTAACAAACAGAGCGGGAAAACCGCCTTAGCCAAGGTGTTGGCTGCATATGCAGTCAAGATGGACCGTATTCCCTTGCTAGTCAACTTGGACCCCCAGCAAGGTGTTTTCTCGGTTCCAGGTTCACTTACAGCCACTCCTATCAGCGATAGCTTTGACTTGGAGAGTGTTAACGGATGGGGAGGATCCACTACATCAGGTGCCACTTTCCATAACCCCAAGCAACCTTTGGTCAAGAGTTTTGGATTCTATGAGATTGCCGAAAATGTGGATCTTTTCAAGTACCAGGTCCTGCAGTTAGGCGTGGCTTCTCTCTCCAGATTGTCCGAGGATGACAGTTTGAGGGTGGGAGGCATTATTATCGACACGCCGCCTTTGTCAATGAAGGAAAGCAGTGTTATTGAAAGCATTGTGGCCGACTTTGAAATTGACACTATCATTGTCACCGGGAACGACCGGCTCACTGTGGACCTCAAGCGCAAGTTCCTGCACAAAGTGGCCAAAGAAACACTTTCTATCGTCAAGGTAGACCGCAACAGTGCCGTGGCTGAAGTGGACGAATCGTTCATTCGTAAAGCCCAAGAAGACACTATCAAGGAGTACTTTAATGGTAATTACAAGACACGGTTGTCGCCATACAAGACGGAGGTGGATTTGGAGAGTCACGTGATCTACAAACCCGTCAAGTTCCTGGAGTACACCCTGCAGATGGCCTTTTTGCCTGCTGGAGATCTGTACACGGCTGAAGAAACGTCAGAGCTGAATGATAAGAAGGAAGAAAACTCTTTGGATAAGTACTTTGTGCGGCTCGAAGACCCCAACAGCTCCAACTTGGAGAATTCCATCCTTGCCATCACTCACGTACCAGTGCAGGCCCACAGCCGGTTATCAGCCCGTGATTTACTTAACGGCAGTGTGTTGGGCTATGCCCATATCTCCAAGGTCGATGACACAAAAAAGAAGATGTCGTTGTTGTTGCCATTTCCAGGCCAGGTCCCACGGAACGTGCTCATAGCCACGAGTATCGGCTACACCGAGTGATCAGCTTTCAATAATGGACCGTCTCGAGCTTCTTAAAATTACTAGATGAGATACAAAAAAGGAAAATGAATAAGTTGATTGGGGACTGATTAAGTCCAAGAGTCGCTCCAAATAGCTTTAGTGGCTCCTAAATGGTTCGGAAAACACCTCAATACTTGGAATCTGGAGCACCTTGGACATTGAATTAGATTGGACTTTCGACTTTGGATTATATTGGACCTTGGCACAACTCAGATAACTCCTGATACCTCATGAATATATTGGGAATAGCTTGAGGAACAACCTAAGAAATGACGTTTATGACTTATGGAAAAACTTTGAGTAACTTTTGGAGGACATAAGGAACAACTTCAAGAACGAGGTCAGGATAATTTCCTATATCCGAATGATTTCAGAACGCCTGGAATTTTAAAAAGTTTTTGAAAGAAGTTGGCAAGCTCTAGGCTCTGATATGAAAGCGGTTTTTGGAGTAACTTCTATAATTCTGGAATACGTTCGAACCAGATAATTGACTTCATTCGGAAGGTTCGTGGAAGAATTTTGAAACCCTTTGAGATTTCTGGACCAACTTCTGGTGTCTAATGTCCTATTCTTTTGACTCTTTGTTTAATCACTGAGACTGTAGTTGGATCCGTTCATCTCAATTCATATAATCCTCAGTAAATAGTCAATGAATTGGCTCAATCCTCTTGAGCACATCTCACTACCCAAGACATTTTAGACCAAACAAACTGTAGATGAAGACAACTGTAGTAAAGAAAACTTCAGTGAATACAACTGTAGACATAAAAAGCCTCTATGTTCTTCTGAGCCAGTCGACGATTCCAAGCAGTCGACAATTCCAACCAATAAAGTCCCAACCTGTTTCTAACCAGTAAACTCCAAACTTTATTAATTCAACCCTGATTCTGCTAAACTCCATTTTTCAAACTCCATTTTTCAACCTTCATTACTTAATCTTGCAATGAACCGTTGGCCAGATAAGGACCAGAAACTTAATCAAATGGAACTCTCTTGTTCATTTGAGATGCGGCTATGGCACTGGGCACTTTTATTCCACAACAGTCTCCCCAAGTATTGATGGCCTCTTTTGCATGAGAATGGCCACAGTCAGTTTCTTCGGCCTCGCCCAATTTAGATATGTTTTCCGGCGCAACAAGCAAGCTGCCGAACCGAATGTGCTGTACAATAGGAAGCTTGCTGAGCACCTCAGCTTTGTACATCTTGACCATGCCATCGGAAATCTTGCTCCACGACTTTGCAGCGGAAATATCATCCAACATCGGCGAATGCCACCGCAAACTAACCCCCGTGCGACCCTTATCCTCACCAGGCACCGATTTGATCGAGTTGATGAATTGGATGCACTCAAAGTACATGTACTGCGTCCAGAGCAGGTCCACCAACTCCCGGTTATGAATCAGCTTGGGCTTCAAGTGAGGATGCAATGCCAACTGCGCAGCCCCAAAGAGAAAGGGTAAAAAATGGTAGTCATCAAGACCCCACACCCCGTGGCTACCTGCAGGCTCCAACCAGTATGCTTTCTGCAACCGCCTCATGATCATCATGTAACGTTTGAAAATCCGGAGCACCACGCCTGCATAGTGGGCCGGCTCCAAGATACCCATCTGGCCGAGTCCGTAAAGAAAAAGGATAAAGTTGAGCTCGTGGCCTGAACCGTAGTCAAGACGGGTCCGGTTACCCCACGACTCCTGGAAATAGTAATGGAGCTCGGAAAAATCGCCGTTGGCCACCTGGCTACCATCCTCCTTCTTGATATCGATTTGGATGCCCTTGAGGTCATCGTAGAAGTCTCGGAACTCCACTTTTCCAAACCTCGACACGTCCTTATCCTTGACCACAGGGTTACGGCCCACACATGCATCCACGGAGTCCAAAAGCCCATGAAGTTGGTTGATCACCTGACTTTCTTCAACGGCTGCATCGTTAGGGAGGCCAACCACAGTCTGCTGGAGCGCTTGAATAAATGAGAGAAGGTCTTGAAGAGTCTTCAGCTCAATCCAAACCTCAAGATCTTTTTGCAGCACAATGCACTTGTCTGTAAGCATAAGGAGAGTGGTATATACTCCGCGAGCTATATGTAGGCCCAGGGAAGTAGCAGAGCGGGGCTGTATGCAGGGATCAATAAATTTAATTGATCAAAATGCAACATTCCGAAATGTCAAACAGTAACATTGGTCAACATTTGAATTGAGTCAATTTCAAAGACCCTGAGTGGCTCGGTGTCTGTGGTGTGCCAATAGTAAATGATCAATGAGGTGTATTTGAAAACTGCCAACACTCATTTTCTCATGCTCATTACCTGCATCCACCAGCATGTCTTTCTTTTCCTTTGGCAGTCTGCGTAGTGCTTTCATGGCCCAGACCAAAGGGTCGCCGCTTATGCAGGCCCTCTGGAAGAGACCATCTCCTCATAACTCCATCAACAGCGTGTCCACGTTGCCCCTTGATATCTCCTCCAAAGAAGCCATATATCTGCAGGTCAGCACCGAAAACGAGGGCCTGCTGCTACTCACAATCAAGACAAAGCAATCTGTAGCTTATGCAAAGGAATTACTCCGTTTTTATAAGCATGGTGTGTCTGTGGTGTGGCAAAACCAATGGAAGACCCGTCGTATGGTGCGTTCAGAGCTTGCTCTAGAGCGTTTTTTGGATAAAAACGGCAAAGAAACCGCCGTCCGCATCCCCAATTTCAGGGTCCTCACCAAAACCATGGCCCAAAGCATTTATATGAGTTTGGTAGAGGATAAGAGTGGGAAAAATGTGGAGGAGAATTTCGTGGTTAGGAAAGACCCTCAACAGAGTGACAATGTGATTCGGAAAGAACCCCCACAAAATGAAAATGTGGTTCTTGGTTCTACCCAAATAGGTCTTTTTGGAATTTCCAGGGAAACTTACCAATTGCTTCGACGCACACCGGGAGACTTCATCAAAATCCCGGGCTTTGCGGTGATCTTCACCATATTCATGGAAATGACCCCCGTTTTATGCTATGTTTTCCCAGAAATTACTCCTTCCACTTGCGTGCTTCCATCACTCCTACCACGAATCAGGCCCAAGAAGAATATCGATAATTTGACTGCTCTAGACTTGGAAATCCCCAAAGATGACTATGCCGTCCGCACTGCATACAGCATCCCTGCCTCCCATTTAACTCTCTTGTGTACAACACTCAGGCTCAAGTCCAAGTATGTGCCCAACTTTCTCTACCCGGAAAGTGTGCTTCGAGATCGGCTTCAGGATTATTTCAACTATTTGTGTGTGGACAATTATTTCTTGAGTGGACTCAATGGCGACGGTAATGTTTGGGACTTAAACCTACTGGAGTGTGTCTTGGCATGTCTTGAGCGGAACTTGATCCCCGATCTTCCTGAATTGGTCAAGACGCTTAGTACTGCATCCCTTTCTGAAAGAGAACACGCTGTCATGGACTTGAAGTTCCGTTTATTCAAGTTCATAGTGGACTTTAGCACCTCCAATGTGGGATATTTGGTAGTGGCACCGCTGCTTGTGCAGGAAAATACTTCTTTGAAGAGTTGGAGAGACTAGGTTTCAAGCCAAGACCTTAAATGGATTATCTTGAAGCCTTCTTAATGTATGATCTGGAATCTAACAATACGACTTATGTGCAGTTCCCCGGACCCTATTTTTGATTACCAGCAATGCCCAAGGAACCGATTTAAGTGTGGGACTCAAAATAACATAGGATCTGCTGTCAATTCATGATCAAGAGAATTATCATTTTCCAAGTCAATTTAATGGACAAAGTAAAAACGAAAAAAAAAAGTGTTTTTAAGTGCATTTAGGTAGGAAACCCTTCTATTTATACATGTTCCTATCTTTGTGTTCGCAGGTGGCTGCTAAACCTGAAACATGGCGCTCGACGCCCGCGCGCAACCACACAAGGGATGGCAACCCCTCAACTGTAAGAATATAAAAGACAGCCCCTCCCGCTCTTAATTTATTATCGACTTTTTTGTTTTCTACCACTTCTACTACTTACTTTCTTGCCTACGTGCTTACGTCTACTTTGTTCTTAAACTCTTATAAGTTTTTTAAGCGCTTTGCAATAAGTATTGCAATTATGTGGGATTCGTGGAGGTGAGTAATGGTAGAAGACATGTTCTCAAAACGTCTTATTCTGATAATCGAAAGATTGCTGGGAAGTGAGGTAATCAAATAAAAAGGAGGATAATTAATGGGAAAGTCTGGATTCTCATGAATGGGAGGTTCCTTAGGCGAAAATTGATCCAAGTCCATATTCAGTGAAGTACTCATCGCAAGTATTCAAATGGTTGGGAGTTTGGCAAGCTGCTTATAGAATAAGGGGTGTTATATGAGAAGTTAATGGGAAGGGAAAGAGTATCTGAGTCCTTTGGATATATGTTGATACAGGAACGAAATCGAATCATTGAAAGAGGAAATTTCTTCTTTGTTGTTTTCAATCTTCTGTTACGATTCTTAGTGCTTCACCAAAAATGCCCAAACCTTTAACAGATTGGCGTCTGAAAAACAATATGGTCTCGGAGTCGTTGACAGTTCCTTCCTATAAGCTGGAGGATCAAGAGGAAAATTGTACATTGGAAAAATCAATCAAAATATACAAGACTCAAATTCCCATTATGAATGCATAATTGATTGAAGGAGAATTCAAAATGATGAGCCAAAAGGCTGAGCTCGGAAGACGTGTTGTAGTGTTGAAAGCTTGAGCTGGTCACTTACATGCAGGTACTTCAAAAGATTCTTTCCCTTACCAGTTTTGAAATTTTCTGTTTCTAAACTTTCTGGAACTACGTTCACAATTTTTGTGATGTCTTGTTTCATGTCTAATATATTTCCAATTGTTGTGGTTCTGCTTAACCTTATTTTTAATACGACGTTCCTGCATATACCACCTTCCAACCCACCCAACCCTTTTCCCAAAGGTTTACACAGCAACAGTCCTAAATAACATCTCCCAATAAGTACAAGGCCTAAATTACATATATTCCGTCATTAATTCGACAAACTTCGTATACCTGCACATAGTGCTCCTGTATGCACTACGTTGGTTTTATGCGACATCACCACCAACAAGAAACAACTCCACAGCAGGACTCCCTCAGATAGCGCTCAGACCAGTATTAGTGCCGGATGACTTCGGACGTCATAGACTCCAAAACGCCTCTCCAGATAACAAGCGACCCCATCAATCTCGTAGAGGCTACCAACATCAAGCAGGGATTCGCCGTAGAGGATATCGTGCCGGGATGCAAAGTATACGTGCTCAAGGAGGACAAGCACCGGTTGGCGGAGATTTTGCAGGAGCACATGAAGAAAGGGCAGAAGCGGTTTTATGTTCATTATGAAGACTACAACAAGCGTTTGGATGAGTGGATCGCCGGCGACCGGATCGATTTCAGCCGCGAGTTGATCTACCCACAGGAAAACACGGAGGAGAAGAAGCCAGTGAAGCTGAAGCTGAAACAACTGAAACTGCTGACTCTGAAACATGGTGACCTGAATCTGAAACAGCCTCTGACCCTGAAACAGCCTCTGACCCTGAAACATCCTCTGGGTCTGACCCTGAAACAACAGGGAAAAGATGCCACCCCGGGAGACGAAATGGATCTCGATAACCTTAATGTACAGGGCCTCAAGCGGCCTGGAGAAGAAGTATCTCGAGAAGATGAGATCAAAAAGCTCCGGACCAGTGGATCCATGATTCAGAACCACTCGGAAGTGGCCCGTGTGCGGAATTTATCTTCGGTCATTTTGGGTCAATTTATCATTGAACCCTGGTACTTTTCGCCATACCCCATTGAGCTTACTGAAGAAGACGAGATCTACGTGTGTGACTTCACGCTTGCGTATTTCTCATCCCGCAAGCAGTTCGAGAGGCACCGGGCCAAGTGTTCCATGAAACACCCACCCGGAAATGAAATTTACCGTGACGATAAAGTCAGTTTTTGGGAAATCGATGGCCGAAAGCAGCGCACGTGGTGTCGCAACTTGTGTTTGCTCTCCAAGCTTTTTTTGGACCACAAAACGTTATACTATGATGTGGACCCATTTTTATTCTATATTATGACTAAACGTTCGGACCAGGGACATCACGTGGTGGGGTATTTTTCCAAGGAAAAGGAGTCTGCAGATGGCTACAACGTGGCGTGTATCATGACACTTCCATGCTACCAGAAAATGGGGTACGGTAAGATCCTCATCCAGTTCTCATATATGCTCCTGCGCATTGAGAAGAAAAACGGATCCCCCGAAAAACCCTTATCGGATTTGGGACTTCTTTCCTATAGAGCATACTGGACAGATGTGTTGGTGAAGCTCTTGGTGGAGCGGGCAAACCCCCACTTGTGGAAGAAAAACAACATTTTCCACGAGGACAAGGAGAACCTGGATTTGCTGCCGCCACCGCCTCGCAGTGCCAGTGGGCCTCTGGAGATTACCATCGAAGATATTTCCAATAGCTTGTACATGACCACCACGGATGTGCTACATACGTTGTCCACGCTCCAGATTATCAAGTATTATCGGGGACAGCACATCATCGTGATCACGGACCAGATCATGGCTTTGTACGACAAGATGGTCAAGAAAATCAAGGAAAAGAAGAAGCACGAGCTTGAATTTGACCGCTTGCACTGGACACCACCATCGTTCACCGCTAACCAGTTACGGTTCGGCTGGTAGTCCGCCATCATGCATCAATCTGCTCATACTATATTATAATATACTATTCTGTACTATACCACAACCCCAATAATCCATGTAATTGATCTAAAAGGTGATTGGTGTAGTCTAATTATAGGAGATGTATATTGTAAAGGGTTATTCGAGACCTGTATATTTGTGGAGATCATTGAATAGTCAATCATATGAAGTGATCACCATCATTTAAATTCCGAATCCCAATTGCTATGGCCATAAGTACTGAATGATCATATTAGTTGAGAGTAGACCCTGTACATGAAAGTGAGCAGCTACGAAAGAGTATATGATTAATATAGACTATGACCGACTATGGAAAGGATTAAATCAGTTCGGGCCCAAGACTAAAGCTAATCCAACAGCCCAGTCTCGACCTACTAGATTCTTATGTACTCCTATATTCTTATATACATAAGGTATTCATATCTATTGTACTATAGTGTTAGTAGTATAGTAGTGTGCAGTAGTATGTAGTAGTGTAAAAAATGCTAGCATTTTATATTGCATATTATCTTCTTCATTGAAGCAAGTCATTCTGATTCTTGTAGTCATCGAGCACGTCTTGGGTTACGGGATTTTCATATCCTGCGCGCATTATCATAACCACTCAACCAAGTAGTACTCACATAAATCGTTTTTTTCTGGTATTTTCAATTTTTTAGGATCTTTCATCTTTTCGGATCTTAGCTTTATATACGACATTTTTAATACTTAGGTCACATGCCAGTTGGATGCAAATGGACTAGGTGTTATTACTGGTCGAACATATGACTTGTGTATCAATTATACTAAACAAGAGTAATTCTATGAGTAGCCAATTTCACCCAACATTTTCGACCCGTCAAAAAGTGTCATTACTTTTATTGATTTTTAATGAATAATTAGAAGTTCTTATGAAATGGACTACCCACTGCAATGAATACTGGAGTCAACGCAATGTTCATTTAAGTACTCAACGGGTAAATTCCAGAAATAGAGTTAAAAAAATCGATCACTTTGAATAAATTATGCAAACCATGAGAAGCGTCGGTAAGGCTGGAATTTGACAGCTCCAGATCACCTTTATTTCAGCAACAAGGCATGGAGCAGATGCGCAACCATCAGTATTCGCAATCATTTATATCATGGTGCTTGTTGATGTTGGTAAAAATTAAGTCTATGACTTTACTCTTACTTCTTGTATCACTAAAGTTAGTAGAAAAGTCTTGTACTGTTAGTGTTTGGTATTAGCATAAAGTATCTTGTATACTTCGTTTTTATCCAGTATTCATCTACTTTAATTAACATATCATACTCGTACATTAACCTTATACAGGGACACCCTAAATTAGCCATTTTAGTAATCATAACTGGAGGTAACAGTCCTCTTGATCCTGACTACTCTGTACCCCAGACTTTGATGCTCTTGTCGTTTTCTCCGGTTATAAGACGCATGCCCAGATTATCAAACACAGACGCGTAGATCTTGGCACTGGAAGTTCCCTCAGAGGCCTGGGTTTTTGTTTGCTGCAAGATCTCAGCCGTTTCATAGTCGTAGAAATGCATGCGGCCATCATCGAATCCTGCAAATAACTCGTTCGTGGCCGGATTGATCGAGAGAGTATTGATAATATTGGCGTCATATGCAGGATCCAAAGGCTGGTTCAGTGGCCCAAATGCATTTAAAAGCGCCCCTTGTGGAAGCACCCATTGCTTGATTCCCCCGGTAGAGTCTGCGGAGACCAATGTGGATTCCGTAGGGTGGAGCTGCATCAGCCGCACGCTCTTAGTATGCTGAGTAAGGGTCAAATGGCACCGTTGCATCCGAATATCCCAAAGACGTACTGTTCCATCCATGGAAGACGAACACACCTGCGGGTCTCCTGTCTGTGTCACCAAACTGGTGATATCATTGGTATGGCCTGTGAGCACCATGACCTGGGCCTTGCTTCTGATATCCCAAACTCGAATAGCCGAGTCCCGGCCACCACTGAAAAGTATATCGAGCTCGGGATGAAGTGCTAATGCATAAATTCCTCCAACATGGCCATGGTAGTTGCGGATCTGGCACCCAGCCGGAGCATTGGTGCGCTCCAAGTCCCAGCACCGAAGCGTTTTGTCCTCAGAGCCGGAAAAAAGGTATGGATTTCTTAGAGAGATGGCCAATGAACGGACTGCCATTATATGGCCCGGCAAAGTGGCCTTGAGTTGGCACGAAGCAAGATCCCACACTTTAATCAGGGCATCGGCCAGCCCAGAGACAAACCACTCGTTCGTCACGGGATCCACGCATAAACTACGCACCCAGCCTTGATGAGCACCGGCGAGAACCTTCCGTAGGCGCCAGTTAGCTCTGGGGCGTTTGGTTGGGAGTGTAGTTGGAGTTGGGCCTGGAGTAGCATGCAGGTCGGGGCCTATAAGGCTATGAGGAGTATCCGAAACGGAGTCTTGGCTGGGCTCGTCCTGCGGCCCATGGAACGTGTATTCAGATTCAAGCTTGCGATTGATATATAGCGCTTCACTGAGGTCGTCTCGGGGCAAGAAGTCGTGTGCTAGAGTCATGGGTGTTTCTTAGTAGTGATGAGTGGAGATGTAAGGTAGATGTATGCAGGTGCGCGGCCCAATCAGGAAAGAGGAACTAAAAAAGGGACTGAGAGATTCCGTATGGAAGTATGAAGACTTTATAAAAGATGGGCACTGAGCAAAAATGTTTTGAAACTGCCATTTAATTTCTCTATTTAAGTTGAAACGGGTATGTTGTGCTGTATACAGGATAGCAGGGGTGATTTCATTGCAAATGACATTAGGTCTCAGGACCTCCATAAAAAATCCATGAAGATGTCAATGGTAAGTAAAATCTAAGAGAGAAAAAGATTTTATCATTTCATAAATATGCAGTCCTTAAATACAGTTTACCCTAATTCAGTCACATATATACAGCCATCACATGTGTATGAGAGTCGTTAGGCTATAGGTATCTTTTACCCTCCAGAAAGAGAAGAAGTATATGAGGTAAAAAAAAATTTTCAATTTATAGTTCATATACTACATATGAACAGTATCAGGGAAACTGCTAATGGACATGAAAAGAACTCTTTATTATGATTGTGAGATTTCCAAGGCCTGTATTTTTTGAACATAGGAGATGCAATTTCCTTTGATTCTATTCTAAAATTTGTATATGTAAGCTTGTCATCTTTCAAGTATTTTCTTCAGTGTGAAACTGCTTCGGAGTGTGCAAACCAGATTTTTGAATCTTTATCAGATGCGAATAGCGAATATAAATAAGTAATATAAAAAATAAAAGCCTTGAATATTAAATACATAGCAAAATCCGAACATCAGATTCCACGATATCCTTGGTTTGAACTAGTGTTTGATGGTGGTGGCAATTACTTTTACTGATGGTGCCTCATCTAGTACCATGGTTTCCTGAAAACGTGTTTGGATATTGCATCTGCCAAATTTCAAAACCAAATTTCAATACGTTGCGAACACCACAATATTTCTAATCACTTAAGGTTGTCTAGATGGCACTGACTAGAAACTAAGGGAATGTATATTTATTCGAAACCATACCAGGTACGTGATAGATTTGAAACGTCTTGTAATTCGCCAGTTTGAATTCGTTAGATTGTTTGGAAGAGAATCCAAGACTACCGAAATGGATAATCATAAGTTGGCTAAAGTGGCTTACTTCTGGCTTGTTTTTCTATATACTGGTTGGTTGATACAACAGTTTTGGTCACTAAAAAGTAGTACGTGTATTAATTAGTTAATGGTAATTATTCTCAAGTAGGGCAAAAATGGCCATACTCTCTT
>NLAC01001372.1:0-135476 GCA_002374635.1 Metschnikowia sp. 04-218.3
GCATCTCCTTCTTGAACAAGGCAACACCTTCAGGCAGTAATAAATCCAGGAGTTTTTCATCAAAGGTAACTTTTGGTTCAGAAACCATTAAAGACTGCTGCTCTGTAGCATGGTATCTGGGAACATACCGAGAAGGATCAGGCTGTGGTGCTGGTTGTCTCTTTTCTGAGATCAGGCTGGCTCCACAAATCCCAGAATTCTCATAGCGAGTTGCACCAGGTTTGAGATTCTGAGTGCGAGTAGTAGTATTAGCAAGACGAGGTGTAGAAACTTTGATGGGATCTCTGAAAGTAGACTCCCTGTTAGTATCTCTAGTAGACTCCCTGAAGTACCCTCTAGACTCCGTTTTGGACTCCCTGTTAGTACACTTGGTGCTAGTGGGAGTAACGGTAGATTGTCTGAGAGTTGGCTCGGTGAGAGTGGACTCCGAGTAGGCGGCAGACTTGGANAGTGGACTCCGAGTAGACGGCAGACTTGGAAGCAGATCCATAAGCAACTACCCTGTTCTTCTCTGCCCCCAAGATGAACTGCTCCATCTGCGTTGCCAGGTAAGGCTGCTTGCGACCGTTTGTGGTTGCGAAAACTGGTTGGTTCATTCTCATGATAAAATGAAATTGGTTAGGAATTAAATGGATGAGTTAAGATTCTCTTCAGGATTCTCAATTCGGATCTTTAATTGGATTTCTTGGTCTTCAGTATCAAGGCAAATTGGGTATGCTTAATATTGGAGAGGGTTGAAAAAGTGGTGGTACAAGAAATTTGTTTACATATACATATGAGAAGTACATAACCCAGCACCCTCCGCGTTTTACGACCCAGGTACTTTCGCTAAAGTGCAACACCACCCACCAGCTTATATTGTAATACACTATTACCATATTCCCTGAAACAGCCTAATCACTGCTTCTATCCAACTATTTGAAGGTATGTTTTGGGGAGGTCCATAGTTCAGTACATCACAATATAATAAAATTCATGATATAACAATCCTTATCTTCTGAAATTCTTATAGTCAAATACATATCAATATTAGTGATTTGTGATGGATTTCATGGGTCTGTATTGGGATAATATTCATTGGGCTTCTTATATGCACCACGTCTCATGTACAGTACCCTAGAGACTAGAAATGTATCAGTATCGATTTATCAGAGAACTATAGCCAAATAGTCCTAGTATCATCTATAGTACAATTAAGATTATAGTACAATATGGACGTGTAGAAGTGGAAACTAGAAGGAAATGGATGAGGCTATAGGCTGGAAAAAAAAAAAAAAAAGAGGATTTGGAAAAGGAGAAGAGGTGTTTATGGTGAGTCCTGGTTTTGAATCGGGTGAGAAACGAATAGTGAATGGCCATTTGGCAGTCACGTGGCTCTCCAGAAAGCCTCCACCAAAATATGATGAAGTGAATCCCATGAGTGGGCAATAGACTCGTAGATACATCAATAGTCATAAACACATCAATAGTCATAAACACATTGATAGTCATAAACACATTGATAGTAGTCACAGAGTGTCACAGATTAGTCATAAGGTCATAGTCATAAAGAGTATAGTGGCCATAGTGAGTCCTGTAAATTCTTAATATAGTAATATGGTCGAAATGTGGTGAATTAAGTATAGTAGTGGCGAATCAGGGGCAATATGGTGGTGGCATGTCGCTATGTGTTCCTATAAGTGTAAGTATCGTGAGTAAACTATTCCTAATAGAACTAATTCTGAGTATAGTGAACCTATGAATTAGCCAATCTTAAAAATAATCGACATGAGAGTAATTCGGAGTCAAAGACTTGATGTTAGTATATGAGAAAGAAGCTATTCATTCAGTGTAACTATGACATATACCAGTCATTGCAGGGAGACATGTGCAGCCAAAACGGCTACGCCTCGAAAAGCTCACAAATGGTAAAAATGGGTTTTCATCACTAGAATACAGGATACACATACATTTAGGGTACGTCTAGAGTCCATGACACTTGGTCCTGTAATACACTAAAACAAGATTTTATACCGCGATGGTACGCTTGGTGCGGGTAACACATAAATGGTTATATGCCGTACACGTTGATATGTGCAGGATTGCAGAAAATTTTGCAGGGTATAAGGGGACAGCACGTGACTTCTTCAAAATTGAAATGGGCAGTTAATAAAGCAATTATGGGTTCGTTGGAAAGATCGAACGTTCAGGATTCCAATTCTTTTAATAGATTTTTGATTACATTAATATTGAAAGGTCTATAACGGTTTGTTCTAATATCGTGGTTTTAAGGGTTACAATAATCAGTTTTCTATGGAAGGTAGAAGTAGTTCGTAGAAATGGATTGACCAAAAAATATTAGGAAATTTTGATGTTTTGATGGAGTTGTAAGGTTTTGAAGAAACGCATGTGATTATTGTCACGTGTGGTGACTGTCCTGCATACTATTAACTATGTATCACGTGATCGAAGCTCGTTGTTCGATTGAACTCTGACATTTCAAAACTTTTGAGTGACCAAAAAAATGGATTTCGCTTAAATTAATGTTTTAGAAAGCTAAAAGTTTCGACATTACAGATCAAGTGTTTGCTAAGAGAAAAAAGGAAAACCTGATTTTTGTAACGTGGTTGAAGACGAAAAAAAGGGCATTCACGTGACTTTTTGAACTCTGAAATGGACAGTTATTGAAAAACTAAAGAGTTCATTGGAAAGAGCCAAGNAGACGAAAAAAAGGGCATTCACGTGACTTTTTGAACTCTGAAATGGACAGTTATTGAAAAACTAAAGAGTTCATTCGAAAGATCTAAGTTTCCGGATCAAGAATCTTTTATTAGATTCTTGAAATGATCAATTTTGAAAGCTACAGAGCGCAATGAACGTTTTTTTGTCCAAACCTTTCCTATTGATTTTGAAGAATATGGTGGGTACTGGAGATACTCCAGAACCACCGGCTTCGGAATTCGGAATTTTCTTTTAAAAATTTCTTTTGGTGGACGAGAAATTACGTTTTAAACGATTGGGAAGGTGCAGATGGATCAACTTTTAAAGTGGGCGAACCCCGAAAAACGTGAATTTTGACAAAAATGAGGTTTTNCGAGAAATTACGTTTTAAACGATTGGGAAGGTGCAGATGGATCAACTTTTAAAGTGGGCGAACCCCGAAAAACGTAAATTTTGACAAAAATGAGGTTTTCGGTGTTTCAGAAATGGCGAAATTGGCCGATTCCATAATTGGTGAAAGCTAAGGGATTAGAAGAAACGTACGTTTTTGACAACGATTCAAACAGCGTGTCACGTGAGTTTTTGCTCCTCCAATAAGGTAGTTATGAAAAAATAAAAGGTATCATTCGAAACTTCAAAGTTTCAGGATTCTAATTCTTTAAACAAATCTGTGATACCACCACTGGTCGTGATTTCAGAATCAAAACAAATAATTTTTCACTTTTCCAAAACACCCGTACACCAAAAAGTCCCAATTCTTATGTTTGCTCGTGAAATTCAGGTACCAAAGGTTAAATTTTGTCATAGAAATTGATTGAAAGAAAAAGATTAAAGAAATCTAGGGTATTGGTGGAGTAATTGAGTAATGAAATGTTTTGTAAAGTTGCGGTCTAGGCCATCACATGACCTGCAAGAGCTTAACTATGTATCACGTGATCGAAGCACATTCTTCGATTGAACTCTGACATTTCAAAACTTTTGAGTGACCAAAAAAAATGGATTTCGCTCAAATTAATGTTTTAGAAAGCCAAAAGTTTGGATATTACAAATCTAGTGATCTTTTTTAAAAATATTGAAAACCTGATTTTTACAGGGTGGTTTTGTTACGCGTTGAACCTTGGCTAGTTCATAAGCTGGAACTCTTACGTAATTGTTCTCTTGTACTCCAGTCAGCGTGGCACTTCAGCTGCCACTTCAGTTATTTGTATTCTAGTCTGTCTCTAATCTAATACTAGGAAATCGCTATTTCCTCTCCTTAACTGAGCTGATGCTTTTCTTGAATTCCGGTTCGTCGGTCTCCTTCTCTTATATAGTCGCGGCGTGTCCCTTTGGGACCGCCGACGCTCGGAGACGTCGCCACCACCTGCATATAAAAGACCACCATTTGTTTCATCTGCTCATGCTTATGTGCAGACACGTGAGGAACCAGTACATCTCTGATGTACTGCATACTCACGTTCAACAGGTTTAAGGGGACAGCACGTGACTTCCAAGTACTTAATTAGTCTCTGAATACTAAGGTAAGGTCTTGGTAGAATGGAAAATGGTTGATACTATCAAGTGAAAATCTGGATTTCCTAATCCGGTATAATCATCTCTCATATGTATATCTGTAATATAAATCGATAGACCTGTATATAAAATATAGTGTATGGCAATTTTTATTGTGTATTCTCTTTTATTTATTGTGTGGTGTAAGGGTTTGATTTGCAGTCATAGTTCTCATTTTCTCAAGTTTTGGCGCACTAGTTAAATAATTAATATGAATAAAGCAACAGGAAAAAATACAAAAAGAGGTAACAAATGTAGGATAATAGTATGTCTATAATAAAATAGAGGACTCAATATTATTATATGGTTTAAAATTTTTTTTGAAATGTGTTCTAGAGAGTATGATATATTATAGTGTATTATGAGCAGTATAAAGCTAGCAATACTGAAGGATCTAGGGTAATAATATCTTAAGATTTTTTAAAATTTGGATTATACATATTTTTATACATAGATTTAGAGTTTTATACCCCGATTTTTAGTGTTATAGTCAAATTTAGAGTTTTATACCCCGATTTTAGTTTGTAGTGGGGAATTATGGTTAAATAAGAGACGAGTCACGTGGCTTGGTTATATTGTAGTGAATTTTGATTTTCAGTATCAAATTCCTATTCAATATTAATATTTAAACCTTTGAAATTCTTCAATTTTCTGCATAGAAACTTATATTGACTGCTTCAATGGGACTCGATCACGTGATACAGTCGCAAGTGCAGGAAAGACCAAAAGCAGAGACAAAAGTAGATACCAGTAAATTATTATAGAAAATTCTAGAAAATTCTAGAAAATATTATAGAAAATTATAGAGTATATGATATTATTTGTTGCGGAAAGAGACCAATGGTCATTAACTAATCCACATAATACATACACTCTAAGAAATTCAACACCACTATCACATATACCAACCTCTGGATAGCCAGAGAAAAGTGCATTAAATGGAAGTTTATTTTAAAAAGTAGCAGTAGTAGAGTACTACTAAAACGAATACAATATCAATAGAGTACTAGTGACTAATACTGAAGGACTCATAGTCTACTAGAAGAATCCTAGGCAAGTAGCATTAATAGAAAGTACTATACTAGTAGTACTTATAGACCAAACGGTGGATAATGACAAAGGGTTTTACTGGGTACTACTAGAGTAGAAGGAGCAGTAGATGGTAGTCTATAACAATGTATACTATGGAGTACAAATTGTATATATTATGGACTCTACTATACTCTACGACTCTACCAACCAGGATACCAGAGACTAGAATTTAAAGACCTACTGATACTTATTTCAGACTATCTAGACTATACTATTCCTCTATACTAGAAGATATACTATTCCTCTATACTAGAAGATATACTATTCCTCTATACTAAATATCTCTATACTGTGTCATCTTCACTAGGCTCTTCTATACTGGACTGCATCGAAGAATATACCAGACTTTACCTCTGAATGTCTACCTCTGGGAATGTCCTCTTCCGCTACTCACAATTTTATACTATACACTCTACTCTACTCTGTATATTCTAGACTCCATATTCCATACTTTATCCTCCATCTTGTATGTACTCCATACTCTAATCTGGCTTCATACACTACTATACTCCATAGACTATACTATACTATACTCCATAGACTATACTATACTATACTACACTATACATAATGGAGTATACTACACTATACCATATACTATACTATACTATACTATAGACTATACACTAGACCACACTATACTATAGACTATACTATACTATAGACTATAGACTATACACTAGACTACACTATACTATAGACTATACTATATACAATATCATACACTACAGATGTCATTATACTATACTAGAGACTACTTCTATCCTACGCTATACTAAAGACTACACTACACTATACACTACAGATGAAAGTACAATAATCACAGATTATACCATTGATTCTGGTGAGTGTTGAGGTACCCCAGAAATGGGGCCAATTATAAGCTGAGAAGGCGGGATTCGAACGGAACGGTACATAGGAGTAGGTTTCATCTAGTTCCCCAAGCTTATTCCCACACTTATTGTACGGCACCAGAGGCTGAAAAAAGACAAACTAAACATCGTCTTGAATATAGTATCCATATGCAAATCCACGGATTCAAAAGCAAATCAATTATTCATATACTAAATTAATTAGTCCCTCTTAATCAGTATTGAATCTTTTGTCCCCCACCAAGTTCCTGTTCTTCAGATACATTCTTCAGTACTATACTATACTATACTACTATACTATACTATACTATACTATAAACTATACTATACTATACTATACTATACTATACTGTAGTCTACTACACTATACCATACTGTAGTCTACTACACTACACTATACTACTATACTATACTATACTACTATACTATACTATTCTATAATATAGACTATACACTATACTATACTATACTATACTATACTATACTATACTATACTATACTATACTATACTATACTATACTATACTATACTATACTATACTATACTATTATACTATACTACTATACTATACTATACTATACTATACTATACTATACTATACTACTATACTATACTACTATACTATACTGTAGTCTAATACACTACACTATACTACTATACTATGCTATACTACTATTCTATAATATAGACTATACACTATACTATAGACCACACTACACACCATAGACTATACTGTAGTCTACTACACTATACTATACTATAATATACTATACTACACTACACTATAATATAGACTATACTGTTGGGGGTTGCACACAATCCTTCGATAGACTGGCACCAGGATATAATGGTTTTTCACAAAGTGTAATAAGATAAAACTTTGGAAGTCATCTTAGTTTGTATTGGTGTGGTTGCTATACTAATACTAGGAAATTTCTTTTTCAACTAAGCTCTTCTTCCGTAAACCCAAGGAGCACGATCTCCTTATATATGTATTCCCTATCTGGACCATAACTTAATTACTACTTAAAATCCCCAAAGATAGATTCCACGATACCTTTCTTTGTAGTCTCATTTTTGAAACCTTCTCGGATCGATACCTCGTTGGACCGATTCCATGGAACATCCATATTGGTTCATGTGCATACTGCATACTGCATATTGTCATGTGTACATATTTCACCTATTCAACATATATTACACTATTCTATACTACTCTATTCTATACTATTCTATACTACACATTATTATAAATGGTTAATGAATATATATCATCTGAAGGTAGTGTGTACGACATAAAAGACATGGGGTATGTTTAAGATGAGATTAGGAAGAGATGACATATTCAAACTTGAAGAATTTTTAGATCCATAAATAATAAACTTTGTTCTCCTCGAAAAAGTATTTAATTTTTTAATTATTTTAAGGACTTTTTGAGGACTAAGGGTTTATTGGAATGGAGTAAATTAACTTGGGGCATGCGCTCATAACCAATGGGACATATATGCAGGTTTCCCCAGAATTTCGCACAAGCCGAGGTTCTCCACCAACCTACACTAGACATTAGATACTGGACATTAGATACTGGACACTAGATACTAGAAAATAGATACTAGACACTAGATACTAGAAAATTGATACTAGAAAATACACACTAGACACACAAAGATTTAAGACTACAAAATGCCCATAGCTACACGGACCAAAAGTGAAGTCCTGTCTATTTCCACCAGTGCTAATTTGCAAGTGATCAATGACCTCACTGTGCTGACGCGAGACTCGGTATCGGTATCCATGGATCTTTTCATGAGGTTATTTCCAGGGGCACAACATGATGAGCCGGAGGAGAAGAAAGATCGCTTTGTACTTCTCCAGCCAATGGGAGTGCCGGATTATTTTTCCAATTTGACCATTTATAAAGTATCGGCCATCCACGATGATTTTCCGAACCTGGTATGTATCCGGAACCATTCCAATTTTTCCAGGTTTGGATCCAATTTGACTGCTGTGGGGTGTAAAGTGCAGTCCATTGACCAGAGTGCTATTCCGGTGCTTGAAAAGGTATTTATACAGGTTCCTGGAGCCATATACGATATTTTTAGCCATTCTGACCCCAATTTGGTCAAGGAGAGGTTTGTGCACCAGTACATCTCATGTAATGGTGGAGTGGTGGCTCAAAATGATACCATTAGCTTATTGAATGGATCCGTGAGTCTCTGTGAGCCGTTTTACCAGGGCTTGGTATCGGAATCTACTAGTGTGGTGTTTGTGAGGGGACCCAAGATCGTGTGCAGCCCAATTGAAGAGGAGATTTCATATGAGTCCGATTCGGAAGTGGATTTATCGCTGTACCTTCTGAAATCGGTTATTTTGGATGTTGTTCCTCAAAAAATCGGGTCCAATTCTTCTCCTCGTCCTAAATTCCATATTCGTCCCCTTTCCCAGGAAATTTCCGTTCCCCTGGTCTCTTCTGAAGATACAGAGCTTTATGCATTTGTTAGCAATGAAGACCTCTCCCGATTGGGGTTTCCTGCATTTAGCGGGGACTTGGTGACGTTAAAAGTGGGTCAGGAATCTTTGATGATTAAATTGTTTAGTGTTTTGGAACCCAACAAGACGTTTCATACAGGAACACTCTATTTATCGCCATTACTCTTGATCAATCTTGAGAAATCCTCGGATTTGCTTGCTGAATTGGAGCCCTACGAGAACCCAGCCAAAAGCTTCCATGATATTTTCCCTGTTGCCAGTTCAGTGACCATCTCTCGTATGGTTTCCTCGATTACTATGGACAAAACATACCAGCAGAGTTTTTTTGCGGAATTAAAGGCTACTTTCCACACCAAAATCAAATGTTTAAGAAAGGGCGATGTTTTTCCTGTTTGTATCGACTCTGTGCTTTCAAAAACACTTTTTGACGTGTCGATACAAAACCAGCAGGCAAAAGAAGGTATAGAAGCAAGTCTGGATTCGGCTTTTACTCCTACAGGAAACCCTGATTCGGTTGCCTGGTTTAAGGTGGTGGACATTTCTGGAAAAGAAGTGAGTGCTCTGGGCCAGTACTTCATAGATCCAGCCAAAACAGCATTGACATCATCCGGAGTGGAATTTGTGAAATTACCCAAAAATGACTTCAATTGTTGGGCCTCATACCTTGATCTACCCCCAATATTCAATTATAACCAGGCCATCGAGGCCAATTCGGCCAATTTTAAGTACGCCCAGGAATTCATGCAAGTGCTCAAAACCGGGGTTACTATTGGGGCCCGACTCGGGCTCAAAACCCTGGTATTGCTCCATTCTATGAGTCGAGGTCTAGGCAAGACAATGTTAGTCCGCAGTGTTGCTCTTGAACTAGGACTCAACCTCATTGAATTGGATGCATTTGAGTTTGTTAAGCCAGGTGCAGAGCTCAAAACCGTGGGTCTTTTAACGGGAAAAATGGAGAAACAATTGAATGGCCAGCTCGACTACGATAACCCTTCAAACTACAATATTCTTTATATCAAGCATATCGAGAATTTGTGTGTTAAAACAGACCCCAATGAACAAGGAGCCACATC
This sequence comes from Metschnikowia sp. 04-218.3, assembly GCA_002374635.1. Classification (NCBI taxonomy): domain Eukaryota; kingdom Fungi; phylum Ascomycota; class Pichiomycetes; order Serinales; family Metschnikowiaceae; genus Metschnikowia; species Metschnikowia sp. 04-218.3. The sequence continues at coordinate 9,779 of NLAC01001372.1, forward strand.
GTCTACGTCTCTTTCACTTAAGGTGATCCAGGCCATTCAGGACTTTTTGGGCAAATACAAAAACACTGCATTTGTGGCCAGCTGCAATGATCTCGACAAGTTAAGTGACAGTTTCCGGCAGATGATTACATTTGAGCTCAATGTGGGAGTTCCTTCAGAGTCGGAAAGATTTGAGATCTTTAGGCATTTACTCGTGCACGAAGCACAAGTTCCCAAACAGGCCAATGTTCCTGAATTCTTTAAGGATACCGTGGAATTCCGGGGCCGGCTCGATATTTCCCGGTTCAGAGTTGAAACCAGAAGAGATATTAGTGCCCAAACATTGGCACTTCAGTCTGCCGGACTCACGCCACGTGACTTGATGTCTATTATCAAGAAAACAAAGCAATTGGCCCTTAAGAGGTGTATACAGTATTCCACCGAATCTGGAATCAAATTGGAGAAGATCCTTCAAATTGGAAATGGTGGAAACCTCTTGCTTATCCCTGAGGACTTTGAAAAAGCTATAAACGAGGCCAGGGCTCAGTTCAGTGATTCTATTGGTGCACCCCGAATCCCCAATGTCAAATGGGAAGATATTGGAGGTTTAGATATGGTGAAAGATGAGATCTTGGATACTATCGATATGCCGTTGAAGCACCCAGAATTGTTCAGTAATGGGTTGAAGAAAAGATCAGGAATTTTGTTCTATGGTCCACCAGGAACAGGCAAAACGTTACTTGCCAAGGCTATAGCCACCAACTTCTCACTCAATTTCTTTAGTGTCAAAGGCCCCGAGTTATTGAACATGTACATTGGAGAGTCAGAGGCCAATGTTCGAAGAGTGTTCCAGAGAGCACGGGATGCCAAGCCATGTGTGATTTTCTTTGATGAGTTAGACTCAGTTGCACCCAAAAGAGGAAACCAGGGCGATTCTGGAGGTGTTATGGACAGAATAGTATCGCAGTTATTGGCAGAATTAGATGGAATGAGTGGAGGTGAAAATAATGGAGATGGAGTTTTCGTGGTGGGGGCCACGAACCGGCCAGATTTATTAGACGAAGCTCTCTTGCGGCCTGGAAGATTCGATAAGATGTTATACTTGGGAATCTCCGATACCAATGAGAAACAGGCCAAGATTCTTGAAGCACTCACACGCAAGTTTAAGCTTCATGACGATGTGGAACTCCAATTGATTGCCGAAAAGTGTACATTCACATTCACCGGAGCCGATTTCTATGCGTTGTGCAGTGATTCAATGTTGAATGCTATGACGCGTACTGCCAATGCTGTGGATACCAAGCTCAAGAAGTTGAATTCAGAACGTGTTCTGAGAGGGCAGGACGAGGTATCCAGCCGGTGGTGGTTTGACAATGTGGCCAGTGCTGAAGATATTAATGTGATGGTGACCATGGATGATTTCAGAAAGGCCCAGAGTGAGTTGGTACCTTCGGTGAGTGCCGAGGAACTTGAGCATTACTTGAGGGTGAAGCAGAACTTTGAGGGGGGGAAGAAACAACCAGAGAAGGTTCCGTTTTCAGAGACATTACATGGGAAGATGGACGGAGGAATGGAGGGAGGAATGGACGGAGGAATGGACGGAGGAAATGGAATGAATGGAAATGGTACATCAAAAGACCATGACCAAGTCTAAAATGTTTAATCTGAATAACTCCAAGTCTTCTGATCCAAGAGTCTGTCAATATTTGAGTCCTGTTCACCTGGCGATGGAGAGAGAGAGAGAGAGAGAGAGAGAGAGAGAGAGAGTACGACTAAATACCCGAAGAGGATATCCATAGAGTTCCAGTTCATATAAAAGTTTTCCATAATGAGAGCTTGACCATATGAGTATAGTAATAGTGATGGTACAGGACTGCTGAACCCACGGACTGGAGAAGGTGAAACTTTATGGGAAGCGAATTGCTTATGTAATAGTCACATCAGTGCACCATATATAGGATATATAATATGGTCAATCTTGATATAGTCCACTGCCAATTCTAAACCAAAGTTTAATTTCATTCCGAAAGATTATGGGATGAATTAGTTGAAGGGTGGAGGCCAGTAGTAGGGTAGTGATATGCCGTACAAAGTACTAATATGCAGTACCAGTATATGCCACTGATATTGAAGAGCAGTAGTCCTATACTTCTACTATTAAAACAGTAGTAGAGTAGTAAGATGCAGTACTTCATTCAGTAGTAGTGTAGTGGTATATTCTCAAACTTTGAATGTGGAAGATGGTGCTTTATTATTCACACGGAAATATTGAAGCCCATTTCATTCTCATTTCTTTTCACTTCTTCAACAAATAACTATCATCCAATACATCCTTGGCCTGGTTGATCTTCTGCGATAAGTATACGCTGCCGGACCGGTCCGGGTGGTTCATGACCATCAACTTACGGTAACGTTGCTTCAACGAGTCCTTTGTGAGAGATGAAATATCACCGGCCTCGATACCCATCACTAAAAGTGCCTCCCGTTCCGTCATCTTTTCAGGAAACCCCGTGGCGTTAAATCGGGACTTGAGATACCGAATGTGAGAAGCGTGAGCATCCAGTTTGGTCATGGACTCTGAGGCTCCAGTGTCCACGCGGATTTGGTTGAGTGCAGCGATCATCTGAGGCGAGAGCCGTTTAAACCGCTGGACGGTGCGGAGAACGGCTCTTGTGCCTAAAGCGGCTACCGTAACGCCCACGCCAATAGCTATGGGCAACACCATGGGTTTGGAGGGGCGAGTGAATGGTGCTGATAATGTGCGCGCACCGCCAATGTGCAGGAACACAGTACACCCGTACATCAAAAAACACCCGTACACCACGAAACATCCGTGCACCAAACACATAATTCACTATCCGCTAGCTTCATGCACATTTGTCCCCGTATTGTATCCCCGTATTGTGTTTTGTATTGTGTTTTGTATCCGGGGTTTGTAATTTTTCGTATCATTTTTTTGATTCGGTGACATCCTGCATATAACACCATGCCCCCGGTTTACAAAGCACTTAACAACGAGAAAGCAATTTGGACATGGCACTGTGATTTATGGATCTAGTATATGTTTTAAATTAATACGAATTAGGGCTGGGTGTTGACTCTTTGAAGTCTGGCTGTGACCTCGGACCACCTCACGTGACCCGAGTTCCGACCCGAGGTCCGACCACTTTCGGTCTTTCCTCTAAATCCGGAAAGCTTCGAGGTTAAAGTCGCATCAACCTCGGCCGAACCTACAGTTGTGAGCGCTGCCCGGAGTTACGGTTACCCTCGAAACTCCATCACGTGACCTTCTAGAACCACTTACTACTTGATCTGATCTTTCCGTCTTATTTAACTCAAATATTACGAATTAGAATAGTCGTGACTAGCCTCAAAAGTATGTATGATACGACTGGCGTAAGAAATTAAATACTGTTGACTATATCACGTGACCTATTCCAATTCCGGCCGTGTCTTAGATTCCCCATCTAGAAAGCCCAATAATAGATTAAATTTCGAAAAAAAGCAATCCATGATATTTTTAGAACTACTGGAGATCTATAGTTAAGTTTAGAAGTATATCATGTGACTTGACTTCCGATTATTGTGCCTTGTAATTTCCGAGTTCCGAACCGAGGGTGTACCGGATTTGACCCTCGGTGGAAAAATGTGAAGATGTACGAAAAGTAGTTGCTAGGATCGTAATAGCATTTCCGGCAAATACAAGTATAGGATCCGGCCACGATCTGCCCCAGTTGCAGAATATGCAGTTGTGAAATTGACGTGGCCTGTAGACAGGTGGTCACGTGATGCGCCGAATGGAGCCGAGTCAGTCCACTATCATCCACATACAGGCGTAAATCTAAAGATATAAGGAGTGCATATAATCGAGTCAAAATGAGTTAATTTATTCAGGTTAACATGAATAAATATTTCGGCCAGGTGGATTGTTGGTGAAGGATATTAGTGGTGGTGCATATAGTCAAGTGAATGAACCGGCCAAGCGCATTCCATCATTCGATAAGGCAATGCATATAAGCGCGCGCGACTGCACAAAGCATCGGACTCTACTCCGGCTCACACCGCACCGTCTCGCGCTCTTATATATATATACGCGGAATCCGCTTTTTTTCCCTCCCCATTTACTCGCCTTTTTCAATGTCCCAAGCTTCTTTACACTGGTTGACCCAGTTAGACACCACTGAAACCCCAGACAAGGTTTTACGCCGCTCGTCTATCATCGGTACCATTGGACCTAAAACCAATAATGCCGAAGTCATGGTCAAGTTAAGAAAAGCCGGGTTGAACATTGTACGTATGAACTTCTCCCACGGTTCTTACGACTATCATCAGTCTGTCATTGACAATGCCCGCAAATCGGAGGAGCTCTATAAGGGCCGTCCTTTGGCTATTGCCTTGGATACCAAAGGTCCTGAGATCAGAACTGGTACTACCGTTGAAGACAAGGACTATGCTATTCCTGCCAATCATGAGATGACTTTCACCACTGATGAAGCTTACGCCAAGAAGTGTGACGATAACATCATGTACATTGATTACAAAAACATTACCCTGGTGATTTCCCCAGGTAGAATTATTTACGTGGACGATGGTGTGTTGTCCTTTGAGGTGATTGAGGTGTTGGACGACAAGACATTGAAGGTTAAGTCCGTCAATGCAGGTAAGGTGTGCTCTCATAAGGGAGTCAATTTGCCAGGTACTGATGTGGATTTGCCAGCTTTGTCTGAAAAAGATAAGGCTGATATCCGCTTTGGTATTAAGAACGGAGTGCACATGATCTTTGCTTCTTTTATCAGAACTGGTAATGATATCGAGGAGATCCGTAAGGTTTTGGGTGAAGAGGGTAAGGATATCCAGATTATTGCTAAGATTGAGAACCAACAGGGTGTCAATAACTTTGACGACATCTTGAAGGCTACTGATGGTGTTATGGTTGCCAGAGGTGACTTGGGTATTGAAATTCCTGCTCCTCAAGTGTTTGTTGTGCAGAAGCAATTGATTGCCAAGTGTAACTTGGCTGCCAAGCCTGTCATCTGTGCCACCCAAATGTTGGAGTCTATGACCTACAACCCTAGACCTACCAGAGCAGAGGTTTCTGACGTTGGTAATGCTATCTTGGATGGTGCTGACTGTGTGATGTTGTCGGGAGAAACTGCCAAGGGTAACTACCCATTCGAGGCTGTTTCCATGATGCACAACACTGCCATCATTGCTGAAAAGGCCATTTCCTACACCTCGTTGTTCAACGAGCTCAGATCCTTGGTGGTTAGACCTACCGGAACCACCGAGACTTGTGCCATTGCTGCTGTGTCTGCTGCTTACGAACAGGGAGCCAAGGCCATTGTGGTGTTGTCGACCTCGGGTGTGACCTGCAGATTGGTGTCCAAGTACAAGCCCAACATTCCTATCATGATGGTCACCAGAAACAGCAGAGCTGCTCGCTTCTCGCACTTGTACAGAGGTGTGTACCCTTTCATCTACGACAAGGAGAAGGTGGAGAACTGGCAGGAGGACGTTGAGTCCAGATTGAGATGGGCTGTTGCTGAGGCTTCTGACTTGGGTATTATCAACAAGGGTGACTCCATTGTGACCATCCAGGGATGGACCAGAGGTTCTGGCCACTCCAACACCGTCAGAATCGTGCAGGCCTAAGTGTTACGTGTCTAGCTCACTGACGTTATTGAGACGATATATAGTAACTGCTCAATTATACTGATAGAATAGTAGAGGTAGAAGAGGTGATTGTGTTTATGGTGATTAACCTTTTACCGAAGTTGAAGAATATTGACGGTTATAGGATTTGTGTAGGTACCCTCGGAATGGTCACGTGATATACACGTGCACAACTTTCCTTTCTCGTAACATCACGAATAACCCCAATTGAGAGTTTCCAACAAGAGAAAACTTTCTTGAAGCTATAAAAAACCCATAACTGTCTTAAATTTTGAAAAGTACTTTTTAGTGGGGAGGATGAAGTGACCTAAGTCAATAGGTCGGAACTGGATATAAGCCCCGGAATTGCCTATTTGGGACAAGAGCATCACGTGACAAGCACGTGACATAATTCCCATATCATATTCTAGTCTACACAGTCCATAATTCCAGCTCAAATTAAGAAAATGTCTTGGCACGTGTCATGAAAATAACAATCTATTAAAGAAGGGGTAATATAAGCTTTTTTGGGGAGGATAAACCATTTTATTGGCGGAACTGCATATAAGCCCCGGAATTGCCTATTCCGGCAAACCCAAATTACCACCAGTCTATCTGATGGTGGTACTTATAATTATGGTATATTCATAGAAGGTATCCAAAATAGGTATCTATGATAGAATGGGAATCAGTAATTGAAATAGAAGATTGGTGTACTCTACTGTACTGTAATATACACCTGTACTCTGATATACTATACTCTAATATACACCTGTACTCTAATATACTATACTCTAATATACTAAATCAACTTTCCTAAACTCAAATAAATGGAGTGGAGATGGTGTGGTGGGGTAAAGAAGTGGAGATATTTTGGCGGAGGTACGGGTGTGGAATTTAACCATAACGCGACCAGCGCAAACTCTGTTCTCCAGTAATGTCACTCTTTATCCGTGGGCTCAACCGGGCCAGAGCCAGTCCCTCCCTTATTCGGGGCTATGCAAAGGCAGCAGATTCAAGTAAAAAGATAGAGGCGGATGGCAAGAGTGCACACAAAGAAACGGAGGGCCAAAGTGGGAAGAGGGCCAAAGTTGAACCAGACACGACACATTTTGGATACCAGACCATCAATAAGCAGGACAAGGAGAAGATGGTTCGGGGGGTCTTTTCGCTGGTGGCGTCCAATTATGATGTGATGAATGATGCCATGTCGTTGGGAGTGCATAGACTCTGGAAACACCACTTCATCAACCGGTTGGATGCCGGAATGAGACCCAATTCGTCCAAACCCTTGGACTTTCTTGATGTGGCAGGTGGAACCGGCGACATTGCCTTTGGACTTTTGGAGCATGCCAGAACCAAATATGCCGATAATCAATCTACCATGACGGTGGCAGATATTAATCCGGATATGTTGGCCGAGGGTAAAATCCGGTATGAAGCGTCCAAGTGGAACGACGGCAGCGACCGTGTGCAGTTCATGGAACAAAACGGTGAAACCATGGATTCTATTGCTGACGCGTCCAAAGACGTCTATACCATTGCTTTTGGAATCCGTAACTTCACCGATATCCAGGCGGGCTTGAACACGGCATATCGGGTGTTGAAACCCGGAGGAATTTTTGCATGTCTTGAGTTTTCTCACGTGGACAACCCCGTGATCGACTATGCCTATCAGGCATACTCGTTTGGGCTCTTGCCATTGATGGGCCAGTTGATTGCCAATGACAGAGACTCGTACCAGTATTTGGTGGAGAGTATCCGGAGGTTTCCCAAACAGGAAGACTTCAGCAAGATGATCGAGAAGGCCGGCTTCTATGTGCCGGAGCAGGGCTACGAGAACTTGACTTTCGGCGTTGCCAGCATCCACGTGGGCGTCAAGCTCTAATGTAAATAGTACTAGCGTAAAAATTCATATACTCCATAGTAAAGTGAGGATTATACTCGGATAGAATTGAATTCTTAACACTTGACTTGATAGTAAACTTGATGTTAGACCACTGTGACATTATTTGCAGGACATAAAGACCTGGTGCTTGTATGTGTAGATGCTGGAAAAGTCCATGTATCCCGCTTCCCTTTTCAAAAGCATCAGATTCTATCAACTGAGTAGTAAAGAAGGACTTAGAATCAAACATTGTAAACTCATAATAACCCTTATTAAGTAATCAATTAACTTAGATTAGTAACCAGACCAAGAATCAAGTACCATTGAAGAAACCGTACTATCCAGACCTGACTAGCACACTGCCACTATAAGGTTATGCTTTCACTGATTAGTAATCAAGAGACTATCACCAGAGTTGAAGCTATTAATATAGCCCTAGACCATTATCCATCAACCAAAACATAGTTCAGGTTGTAGAAATGAATAAGAATCATGATCCCAAACGAGTAGCCATTTCAAAACAGTTGGAACAGAAAGCAGGAAGCAGGAAGCAGGAACCAGAAATCAAAAACCAGAAATCAGAAACCAGGAAGCAGAAACCAGAAATCAGGAAGCAGAAATCAAAAACCAGAAATCAGAAACCAGAAACCAGAAACCAGGAACCAAAAACCAAAAACCAGAACAGTCAGTATTTTCAATCATACTCCATTAACACTCTCTTATTCTTAGTGCCAGCCAAAAATGGTAGTATTTTCTAGGAATCAGAATATGTGATGATGGTTTTATATGGGACCCAAAAAAAAGGCTGCTATTCTAGGGAGGTGCGAATGAGTCTTTTTATATTCGCATGGCTGCAAAAGATGAAACCCCCCTTTCAAGCCGCATGCATAAGCTGCGAATATATAAGAAGCACGTCCCCCCCTCTTTTTTTATGCTTACTATTTTTTTTATCCCTTCATACTCTTCTTTTGGAATACCATTTTTATCCCATTTTGACTATTTTTATCACATTTTGACTATTTTTTATCCCATTTTGAATATTTTTATCACATTTTGAATATTTTTATCCCATTTTGACCATTTTTATCCCATTTTGACCATTTTTCATCCATTCTTACTCATTTTTTGCTCACCCAAGCAGTACAGAATTCTAAGATTTCGAGTTATCCATTCAAGAATTAACACTTGTACCAACAAAATTGAATGTGAAGATAAACCATATAGTTACAGGTGACCAGTCAATTACCAGTTTGAAATCATGTCTTTACCTCATAATCAAGGCTGTTACTAAATGATTTATAATAGCCTTCTGAATCGAGTATTCAAAACCTTAACAAGCCTTTTAAGTATTCCATACCAAGAAGTCTTTATTAAGTATCCGATTTACACCGGCTCTGAACATTGATGGTCATGAACTTTCATTCGGGATACTTTCATTCGGGATACTTTCATTCGGGATACTTTCATTCGGGATACTTTCATTCTGGCCACTTTCATTGGATTTTAAGTTCTTGAATCATATACAGTCCTGGTCAATTCCCGATCTGAACTTCTAGTTCTTAAGACCCATTTTAATTAGCCTCTCGTCTTGCAGATGGTAATGTTTCGTCCATCAGGTCTATAGTAATATCAAGTGTCATACTATAGATCCTGAACAAGAATGCATATCCTTTATTTTGAACAGACCCTTTTTAGTGATTAGACTCACTTTCGATGGCCTTAAGAGCAAGAGGAATGTCTTCGGATAATGCTAAAGCCTTCAAAAACCGACTATGCACCGACGAATCCATATCCACATCGCCGTCCTGCACAATGTCCCCATTCCTGATCACCACCTGCGTGTCGATGCTTTCAGAGTCTGATAGAGACCCCGTGATACGAAGAATATAGTCTGAATACGGAGTGCCGTACCGAATCTCCACAAGCGAAAATGAAAGTTCTTTTAGTTTTCCAGTTTCCGTCTCGTCATCTTCATCTTCATTTTCCGCATATTCGTCCTTCATGAAATCTTCTAGTCCACTTTCATTGCGGTCGGTGCTCATGATATCGTTTGGAATGGTATTCAAGCCCATGATCTCTTCGTCCGGTACATCGTCCGAAAGTTTAAGCGACGAGCGGATCTTTTTGCTTGTTTCGGGCGAAAGTTCCGATGCACCCTCACTGACGGGTTTCCACGTCTCGGAAACACTGTGGAATAACGCCGAAAATGTCATCTGGTTTCTTAGAGCAGGCATGATTTTGACTAGCTGCTGAAGACTGGTAAGGGGGAACTCTTTAATGGAAACCAAGGGAGAAGTATCCTCGAAATAGAAGGAAATGCGGTCTGTGTCGTTTTCACAGGTGAAAGTGTGGGAATTTTCGGGAACCAGGGAAAACGAACCTGGAGAATTCGGTTTTTCAGAACTTCGGCCACTTGTTCCTGGATTTTGAGGATGTATTCCTAGATATTCCACTAGGTTTTTGGGGAGCGAAATTGGTGTATCAAGAGAGACAAGGAGACGCCAGTTTTGCGCCAGGCTATCTTTCTTTATGGCCTCTAGAGATACCCTGTCCAATGCCAAGATTACCTCTTTTTGCAGGATTCGCCAAGGCTTGGTTTGGATATCGTGGAAATAATCCACATGCGGTTGCGAGGCCTGTACGCTCATCCGGGCCATATACTTCTGGCCCTGTTCTTTCCCCAAATGGCGATTCTTTTCCCAGAAGTTAAGAAAGATCCCCAAGCGTCCCAGCGCCTCGTCATTAAGCTGCACGGCTCCGAAAAGAGCCTTGTTCCCGCTTAAAACGTCAATCCGAGGATCGAGCTGCGTCTCCCGGTAATGTACGAGCGCAAGGTAAAGCGCAATTCGGTCCATCGTTGCAATCAAATCACCCTCGGGAGGAGAAAGCCGGTCTAGGGCAGCAAGATATGCCAAATTGGCGGAAAATGGCCCCAAAAAGGGACCCTTCAAATTCCCCCGGAGAATCAGCTCTGCACACACCCCGTTCCCGTTTCGGAAAAACGAAAAACTGCTTCCTTTTTTAAGTGAAACAAACCATCGTTCCTGCTGACTGTCCTGCACATCTCCCACCAAACATCCTCCCAATTCAACCTTTTGTGGCTCCTTCCCCTCCTCCAGCAGTACCAGCAAATGGGAGCCCAGCGAAAGAGATATATTGTGGATATGGTCATCTCCAGAAAAATCCACGTCCAAAAGAAGCAATTGGCCCGCTATTGAGAGTCGGCTCGTGGGGGAGGCAAGTGCCTCGGAATCCACAAACGTATCAAGCGTCAAGTGCTTGGCCAATCGTTGGATCGTATCTACCGATACCTGGAACCGGCTGGAACTATCATAGAGTAGTTGGAGCGCCTGGTGGAGCTTGTCATCGCTGCTCATGGTGGGGACTGGTGAGTGAGTGTGTGGAGGTGAGTATGTGGTGCGTGCACGTGAGGGGCACGTGACTCGGATTCTGAAGATGCTTTGAATTTGTGAAGATAGAATTTCGATTCTTTACTGAATACAGATTAAGTGAAGCCTACCTTTTGAATCTTGGAAAATAGGAAATCGGCTGTAAAGAGATTTGGTTAAGTATTGGTGTGGTGCCTATTTTGGGTCTGGGGCTTATATGCAGTCCCAAACTCTTTTTCTAATTTTAACTTTTCAAAACACAATATATACATACTTTAGAGTTTAAAATGTTATTGCTATAGATTCTTATGAAAGGAAGTTTATGGTTTAGGGTGGTTTGAATGTGTATATCACGTGACGATGCATCTTTGTGGTCGGAATAGCCAGTTCCGGGGGACTTATATGCAGTTCCGAGGGCTTATATCCAGTTCCGACCTATTGACTTAGGTCGTTTCATCCTCCCCACAAAAAAACATTTCAATGTTTTTTTAATTCTAACCGATTCTTAACGCTCCAAGAAACCGTTTTACTTCGTGTGAGTCTCAAATCTAGTGTTTGTGGAAAGTTATAGTGGGGTAGAGATTTGCACCTGCATATCACGTGACTCTGGTGACCGGAATTAGATATCCGGTCAATTTACCCCTACAGCCACCCAAAAAATTTATCCCAAGATTTAATAGATATAAGCCAATCATATCCTTCATTTATTATGCCGGAAAATATATTTCTATTGGCGTAGGAGCGTCCGGGGGTATATGCAGGACACCTGAAATTTTTCCCAAAACAGAAAACAATTCCGATTCCTTTATAGGTTTCAAGTCTCATCAATTCATCTAAATCATTCAGTTCAATAAAGATAATATTGATTGATTAAGTAACGTTTTATATGAAGAGATGACCTGCGGGAGTATATGCAGGACGGCCATAATATCTCACCAAACTGAACCAAAACTTATACTCATACTTACACCATCATTCTTTCTCCTCACAAAGCATCACATAGTGATACACACAAATATATAGGATGGAAATCAGTACGGAGATTCAGGCCATTATTGCACCTCTCCTTTCGCAATTAAAAAGGCGGCAACTCTCGGGAGATAAGGATGTGGCGCTTAAAGTGGCCCAGATGTTGATGAGGGTTATCTCTGCCGCCCGTTGGTCAGACCCCCAGGAGCTTATCCGGTTGATCCGAAAAATCGGGCTTCTTCTACAGACGCTGAGCCCGCGGGAATTTATTGCAGGTAATATTGTTCGGCGGGTGTTGGCCATTATTCGGGATGAAAGTGAGAGTGAGACGGAGCTGGGCGAACTGCAGAATACGCCCATGATCTCTTCCATGTTTAGTTTGCTTTCGGCAGCCAATAATACTAATAGCAGCAGTGGCAAGCTCTCTAAGAAACAGCTGAGTGATATGCGGTCTATAGTGATCCAGGGTATCCGGGACTTGGTGGACGAGATCTCCAATGTCAAGGAGGAGCTTGAAAATATGGCAGCAGATTTGATCCATGAGGGTGAGTTACTTTTAGCCGCTACCCCTGGTTCTGATACTGTGTTGCAATTTTTGATCAAGGCTCGTTCCAAAAGAGACTTTACGGTATTGGTGACCGAGTGTTACCCCAATGATACCGAGGAAGCACATAAGTTCGTCAAGTCGCTTGCCGATAATAAGATTCAAACTGTGCTCATTCCTGATAGTGCAGTTTTTGCAGTGATGCCACGTGTTGGTAAGGTGATCTTAGGGGCCAATACGGTGTTTGCCAATGGAGGGTGTATGACCAACCTGGGCGTGGCCAACGTGGTGGAGTGTGCCAAAGAGCACAAGACCCCGGTGTTTGGAGTGGCCGGGCTCTTTAAATTATCCCCGCTTTATCCGTTCAACAGGGAGGATCTCGTGGAGGTCGGCAACCTGGGGAAGGTCTTGAACTGTGGCAACGCCAAGCTTATGGAAAACGTGGATGTGGTCACCAACCCTTTGGCCGACTATGTTCTTCCCGAACACATTGATATCTACATCACCAACGTCGGAGGTTTTGCTCCGTCTTTCATCTACAGGATAGTCTTGGATAACTATAAGCCTGAGGACACCAGTCTAGAATAACCAAGAGGGTTGTGACGAGCTAAGAATCAGAGTTTATTTTCGGTGATTGTGGAATCATAAGGTCATGATTATGAAACATGGTGATGAGTTGTGATTATAAGGACATGGTTATATGAGACATTATCACGTGAGACGGTTTCAAAAGAGGAAGGTCTTTGGAGGATATGAGGAGATGGATATTATGATTATGAAGATGATTATGAAGATGATAATGTGAGTATATCAGACATGGGGATACAACGATGATATCAGGAGATAGGGTATGTGGACATGATGGTATGAACTTTCAGAATATACATACACTACTACTACTACAATACCAGACCAAAGGAACTGACCAAAGGAACTGACTAATGGAACTGACCAATGGAACTGACCAATGGAACTGACCAATGGAACTGACGAATGGAACTGACCAATGGGAACTGGTGTAGTGAGTTATACCCGGTCGTGCGTGGCTCATAATACTTCTGATGTCTAATCCTACACCATACTCATATAAATATAAATTGTTGGTCATTATCATCTGATTCTGTTCTTCTTTAATTCATTGTCTTTCTGTTTTCCTTAACTGGACAAGATCTCAGCTGCCTCTTCCTCACGTTCAAACCTTTGTCTCTCATCAAGCGACTTTCTATTCAACATAGCTTCAAGAGCAGCAGAATAAGGAGCCTTGCTATTTCTAGCCGGGTTATTCTCATTGACGGTCCGGAAATAATTCTTATAAATATCTCCATCGTAGTAGCCAATTGGAGCATTGATCATCATGTCCGATAACATAAACGAGTCGGTCAAAGGAATCACATGAGGCCGGATCTTGGCACACAACTCACCAATGTATTCAGTGGAATTGTAAGCCATGACCTCAGTGGTGGCAGCCTGGAACGTCAAGAAGGTACCCGAAAAACCCTCCAAAACGATGGCAGAGGCGTATAATTGCGCCAACAAGTATAAGACTGGGCCCAACTTGTCATCATTGGTGGATTGGATCTTATCGAAGAACGCAGTCAATAAGAAGAAGTGGGCCAACATTTTGGATAAGTTGACGAGATCGGCGCCAATGTAATCGCTATCTCCACCCTTGGATTCCATGACCTCGTGGGCCTTGGCACAGGCTCTGACAAGGGCCACTTGGATGGCATAGATCAACTGTTTTGGATCCTGCAAGTCTTTTTTGGAGGTCAACACCGGCTTATCGCCAAGGGTTTCCTTATACGAGTTCAAAAACTCGAGGATTCCCGTGGCAGTTTCTCCCTCCTTCACCGAAGTGTATTTCTTGAGCAACTGCTTTCCAATGGACATACCCAAGATATTGTTATCACCCTCCCAGGTACACTGCACGGCAAAGTCGTTGTAGGCCTTTCCAAAGCCGGAGTATGCCGAGTAACCGTGTCCTCCACATGCTTGTCTGCACTGGTCAATAGTACCCAAAGTCAACCATGTGCAGGTGGACTTCAAGGAACCTGAAGCAATGAAAAGCGACTTCATCTTATCCACGCCAGCCTCCAATGCCTTCTTGTCGTCCTTAGCCACGGCCAAATCCAATTCGTCCATAGATTGAGCCGAGTACTCAGCCAAGTTGTTTGCACCATTGGAAAAGGCATAAGTCTGAGCCAAAAGAGGAAGCAACCGTCTCTGGTGCAATGGGTAGTCCAAGATCTTGGACTCTTCGTCGCCTTCCTTGGCCAAAGCGGCCTTGAATTGTCTTCTGCCCACTCCGTAACGGAGAGCAATGGTAAGGACACGAGCAGACCAGCGGAATGCATCTTTGACCATGGTCACACGGCCCAATAACAACGCCAGGTATGACAATTGATTCAAAGGAGGCTCAACCACTTCTCCCTCGGCAGAAACCTTACAGTATTTCTGCAACATGAAGAAGCGAGGAATACGAACCTGCGAGAACTGAATCCAGCCATTATCAATACCGTCTCTGCCCATTTTAGAACCGATATCACCAATAGAAACTCCCGGCATCAAGTTATGGTCTGAATCCCTCAAGGGCACCACAAAAGTCTTGACTCCGTAATCCTTGCCCTTGACGATTAAACGAGCGTACACTGTACAATGAGTAGCAGAGTGAGCGGCACCTCCAATCCACCACTTGGTAGCACCCAAATGTGGGGTATTGATGATGAACTCGTCGTCTTCCTCATCATAAGTAGCAGTAGTTTCCAAGCCTGCCACATTGGAACCATGGGCCAATTCAGTCATTCCAAAACACCCATAAAGGTTTTTGACATAGGCAGACTCTTTTTGTAATAGCCAGTATTGCATCTGGTTGGCAGTTCCATTACCTCGAATGCAACCAAGGAAAAGACCCAAGTGCACACCCAAGCGGGTATGGAAAGAAGGGTCAAAAACAGACACTATAGATAAGCGTCTTTCCAATGCATCAAAAGTTTCAACCTCAATATACCGTGAAAGCCGGTTAATTTTCTGAATGGTGATTTCCCGGTGTTCAGCTTTGGTGGCGTCATAATCTTTAGTAGAGGCTGCCAAAATAGGATCTCTTTCCATTTGACTAATAAACTTACGGATCTCCAATGCCCGTTCTTTGGAGCCTTCCAAAAAGTAATTCATCTGATCTGGGTCAAATTTGGCGCTAGCTCTTTCTTGTTGAATAGCATTTTTGGGGTTAGGACCGGTACCATATTCCACCGTACCTTTAACGCTTCCATAAGAATCCATAATGAAACAATCAGTAAACAATCAGTAAACACTCAGTAAACAATCAGTAAACAATCAGTAAACAATCAGTAAAAATTGGTCTTAAAAAAGTAGTTTCAAAAATTGGTTGTAAAAAGTAGTTTCAAAAAAATGGTCTTCAAAATTGGTGGTAAAAATTGGTGGTAAAAATTGGTGGTAAAAATTGGTCGTAAAAGTAGTTTCAAAAAAATGGTGGTAAAAATTGGTGGTAAAAATTGGTCTTAAAAAAATGGTCTTAAAAAGTAGTTTCAAAAATTGGTCTTAAAAAAGTAGTATAAACTGTGGCGATTGAATAGTGAAGCTCTGGAATCTGCCACTTGTAAGTTGCAATAGAACAATAGCTAACTTCGAAAAATGGGTACGTTAATAAGAATATGTACCTTAATAAGAATTGGAAAGTTGGAAGAAAGGCCAAGTTAAATAAGGTTGAGGTTGTAAAAGAAGAGATGGAGAAAAAGAGAGGGGAGGAAGAAACTGGGGAATGGAAGGCTTTATATATGTGAGGAGAGCCATGTGATTTCCGGTTGCGCGCCATGTGAAAGTTTGGTGGAGGAGGAGAAGGCATGTGAGAACCGGGGGCTTGAGAGTGGAGGATGTTGTGCGAGATCCGACTCAGCGTGCGTTTTTATATGCAGGCCACCCTTCATCACGTGCAAATACATTCCCACGTCCCTCTCCCAAACCAATATATATATTTATAGATCCAATATACAATACTATCACCATATCCGTTTTTATACTCTTTGGTTTTGCTGAACTTGCTCTTTATTAGAAATCACGTGCGTTACTGTATATAATGGTACCTGCACATAATCGCACCTACACATAGTGACACCTGCATATAGTGACACCTGCATATAGTGACACCTGCACATAAGGTACCCTCGAACGTTCGCTTCTCCGAGGTCTTTTAGTCCGAGGCACCCCGCGTGCAGCTCCACATGACACCCACACACTACTAATATACACTACTATAAACGCTAACTTGTTATATATAGGTCTGGATGAATTTTGCCCACAAGTTCCCCGTTAGCTTGGTTATGGAAAAGACACGACCAGACGTCACTTTCATGACTGGCCAAAATATCCAAGTATTCCATCTTCATTAGTAGTCATCACACTAGTCTCAAATCAATGCTCTAAGACAGAAGATAGTAAGCAATAATCAGTAGGTCACACGATAGCCAATATTTCAATAGTCAAGAATCAACAGTCAACAGTCAACAGTCAACAGTCAAGAGTCAAGTCAAGAGTCAAGAGTCAAGAGTCAAGAGAGTCTAGAAATGACCAGAAATGACCAGAAAGCTAGATCAGACAAGCAAGTTTGGCAAGTAAATAAAGGTAAATAAAGGTAAATGATACAAAATCATCATCTTCAAATGACCTTCAGACCTTCAGACACCTTCAGACACCTTCTGACACCTTCAGATTGGGCGAAATTCTTCAGATTTCTCAATGATTAATGAAACACTGATTATTATGGTAAATGACGGAACATTTCAGCTCAAAATAACATTGTTCAAAACTCAATCTTGCTCATAATTCACCTCAGTAGACTGCATTGGTTAGACATGGTTTATCAACATACCTAAGACTTGACATAAGTAGCATCGATTTTTTGCAAGGAATCACCCAAACACAAGCGGAGTTTCCGCCTATAAGCCGTTGGATTGGACGTTTGGAGTGGGTTGCCCTCGAAATAAACCGTATCCAACTCCGGTAAGCCTCCCAATTCGGAACTGACCTCCTCAAACGACGAGATCTGGTTGTATGAGCACCAAAAATCGGTAAGATTCTTTAAATGAGATAAGTTAGCCAATTGGCTAAGCCGATTGGACGTCACATCAAGAACAGTAAGTTTGGTATTTGCTTCCAAGTTCTCAATCTGGGAAATACCATTGTGCAGGAGGTACAATTCCTCCAAATTAACCATCTTCTCTAAACCTTCAATCTTAGTGAGTCGATTAGATTGAATCAGAAGAACCCGAAGATTAGTTAAATTGGTTAAGTTCATCAAGCGATCAATTTTATTCTTTCCGAGCCATAATTGCTCCACACTAGGCATCTCAAGCATTTCTGGACCAATCTCCTCGATCCGATTTCCTCCCAATTCAAGATTTTTAAGATTTTTCAATGTCTTCAAGTTCTTGATTTCCCGAATCTTGTTTTGAACAAAAAACAAGTTCTCTAACTTGTGTAACTGGTCGATGTTCTTGATGTTCTTGATTTTATTAAAGGAAAAGTCCAAACTGGTCAAGTTGATGAATTGGTTGATGCTGCTGCTAATATGGTTGATTCTATTATCATAAAAATCCAACTCCTCCAATTTTTCCGGCTTCAATGCTGCCATTCCATTCACGGAGGTAAGGATGTTTTGCCTTAAACAAAGCAGCTCTAAATCTGTGAATCTCTGAAGATTAAGGTCTTCCAAATTAGTAATTTTCAAATGAATTAAATCGATGTACTCGGTTTTCGAGTCATATTCATTGGCCAAATCGGCGTCTGCTTCGATCTGGTCGGGGTGGAGATCCGGAATTACAGTTCCGGGGTACTCCACGGCGCCATTGTCTTCTTCTTCGCCACCTTCTTCATCATCTTCATCTTCTGTGTTACTGAGACTGGCATCTTGGAGCTTTTGGAGAATCTCCTCCTCGTCGGGGTGGGGGGTGGCGGCTTCTGGAGCGTTCATTGGGTGTAGAGTTGATGTTGCCACACCGGTACACCAATACTATGGGCTAGACCCGTACACCAATATAATGGGCTAGACCCGTACACCAATATAATGGAAATAGATCCGTACACCCAACACAATCGGAGAAACCCGTACATCAATAAAAATCCGTACACCACTATAATGAAAGAAATCCGTACACCAATAATATGAAGGAAACCCGTACACCACTATAATGAAGGAAAGCCATACACAATTAATAATAAACTCTTTTGCTCTCTACATACCTGCTTATAGTTGGTGTTTAAACTTACTTAATCAATTAATCATATTTCTGCCGTGGGGCTTGTGTACAGCGCTCGTGTATGCGACCAATCAGAGGGTGCACAATACTAAGGCGCCCTGTACTACATACCCTCGACATCTAGTTCATTAGTTATATACAGCTAGGCCGGAAACAACGGGCAGGCCCAAAGACACGAGATCCAAGAAAAGTCAAGACCAGTCAAAGTCAAGTCAAAGTCAAAGTCAAAGTCAAGTCAAAGTCAAGTCAAAGTCAAGTCAAAGTCAAGTCAAAGTCAAAGTCAAAGTCAAAGTTAATCTAAACATCAATAGTATTGGTGTACTGGTGTACAAACTTCACCAACTTCACCAACTTCACCGACTAACTAATTGATTGATTGGTTGGTTGATTGATTGGTTGATTGATTGATTGGTTGATTGATTGACTGACTGATTGATTGATTGACTGATTGATTGATTGACTGATTGATTTCCGTTGACCTACAAC
The DNA here is from genome assembly GCA_002374635.1 of Metschnikowia sp. 04-218.3. NCBI lineage: Eukaryota > Fungi > Ascomycota > Pichiomycetes > Serinales > Metschnikowiaceae > Metschnikowia > Metschnikowia sp. 04-218.3. The sequence continues at coordinate 28,958 of NLAC01001372.1, forward strand.
TTTTGCTCCTCCTCATAAATGTAATCCACAGCCTGGCCCACGGTTTTAATCTCATCCGAGACCTTGTCAGGGATCTCCAAGTCAAACTCCTCCTCCAAAGCAACCAAAGCCTCCACGGTGTCCAAAGAGTCCAAACCCAAGTCCTTTTGGAAACTGGACTCCAACGACATCTTGGATTCCTGCAAAGCAGCCACAGTCTTCAAGGCCTCGAAGGCACGGGTGGTGACCTCATCTTTGGTGATCTTGGCATCGGCATAGAAACGCACAGGTTGGGCAAGTCTGGCGATAGGAGCTCTAGTAAGGGGAACACGGGCGGCACGGGCAGCGATTCTAAACATGGCGATAGTTAGTGGTGAATAGAGGCGGTAGTTAGAGAGAGAGTTGGAGAGTGGATGCTGAGGAGGGTGAGGAATTTTCGCGTCACGTGGCGCGTTATATGCAGTCACACCCCCAAAACGGTAACTTCATTGGATAATCTCCCACAATTCATTAATTATTATGATTATTTTTAAAGAAATATTAATTTATAAAGTAGAAGATTATTCTAGATTACTTTTTCTTCTATATACAGGTCTCGTGCACTTATAATCGTCATTTTATTTTGAATCTAATTTTTAAAGTATCGTAAATACTCCAAATATCCGAATATTTCAATTTTTTTTGGATGGTTCTTATCTCCAAAGTCTGTAAAATGATTTGAATAGTATATGGGATTTAAACCGGTTCTGGTGGTTGACGTGCTTAGGAATTAGAGGATTTAACAGAATATGCACATTTAAGCGATGGAAGAAAGCTTCAAAATTGGTTTCACGTAATATTTTTATTTATCATAAAAGAGATTCGATATTTCTTTATGACTCCCAACTTGGAATGAAAAAAAAAATACCTCAGCAATTAGTGCCAGCCAATTCAATCGAATCAATGAGTTTGAAATCATTCCCAATGGTAAGGTATTGGTGCTGGCCAATAATAACAAGCAAGAATTTGTTTATAATTAAATAAAGATTGTCTCTATAATTACATTGAAATTTTCTCTATAATTACATTAAAATTTTCTCTATAATTACATTCAAATTTCTCTAGAATTACATTGGAATTTCTCTGTTGAGTCTCAATGAGAGTATCACATCTTGTAATATTTCTACAGATGGAAATTACATGGTTTTGAGTATTAAACATAAAGAGTTTCAAACTGGGGATATTTTCCCATTGAAAAACTAAAAGAATGTATTCTTAAAGCAAGAGTTCTATGACCAAAGTTAATCTATATTTATTGTGAGATGTTGATTTGGTAATGTGACCACCGAGAATTAGTCGTGGAGGAGCTTGTTCTTATTGAAAGTGAAGATAATGACATTTACAAATGAAACGGTCGAAATGGCTCATTTATCAATGGTTTAAAAGGTCATAAAAAACTATACAGTTTGATTAACTGGATCAGATTTTATAACTACTTCAAAGGTCCGATTACGACAAGTATTAATGATAAACTACTGAAAATCTGGGACTCAAAGAAGGCTCAATATCGACTTCCATCTCCAAAATTGTCATCACTTGATACTCTGGACCTTGTGTAAAATCTTGTATTGCCATTTCATCTTCTGGAAGTAAGGTATATCGGCACCACGAGCTTGGATGACATCCGTAAAACGTGGAATTGAGCATCTTTACCGTATTTCAAGTTCTTTCTTTCCCCGAACTTCTCCAGATTTTCTATCTCCGAACTTCTCAAGATTTTCTTTCCTAGAACTTCTCGAGATTTTCTACCCCAGAACTTCTCCAGATTTTCTATCGTTTGTGTTTCCCCAGTACGGCATACCTTCATTTCAGCTACGTACTTGGAGATTTCCTCTTACCAGCGTATTGAAGAAGACTGGCTTATTCATCAGCGATATCGATGTGTTCGAGGTCAACGAGGCCTTTTCTGCTCAGTACTTGTACTCTACTAAGGCATGTAACATTCCAAGAGAGAAGTTGAACATCAACGGTGGAGCCATTGCTTTGGGCCACCCCATGGGAGGCACTGGTGCCAGACAATATACCACCATCATGCCATTATTGAAGCCTGGCCAAATCGGGTTGACCTCCATGTGTATTGGTACCGGTATGGGAGCAGCCTCCATTCTTGTTAGAGAGTAATTATATAACAAATCATCGTTATACGAGATTTATGCATAGTCATGATATTTATACGAAAAAGAAAATTGCTGAAAGCTATAAAATGCCAATTCTTTGGTCTTGAGCTACATCTACCTTAAGTGCACCACCCAAATATGCGACTGAAAAAGCTAAACATAACATTTGGATTATTATTTCTACACATTACGAATGGCAGTAGTAGCCGCATAACCACTGGGATTCACTGGCAGGTTCAGGTGAGAATAAAGGAAACATTCATGGAAAGGATTCTTGTATCACTTGCCTATTTCGGATCTAGAACCAGCCAAATTTCTGATTCAATTAATTTACTTGTAATACCAAAGTCAAACCATTCCAGATTGGGAAATCAATGTGGGTATAAGTTTTTATTGGTGTAACCATTGCACGTGAAAAAAGAGCTTGGAGTACATGATGTGAGATTTTCTTATATTTTGTTTAGCTTGGAGCTTAATCGTTCCATACTCCGGTACCTCGGTGTAGTCGTTTACTAATCTTTGTAATTCAGGAGAGAGTGCTGACATCTTAGTTCTGTATATTGTTGTGGTTGCTAAACTAATACCCAGAAGCTTTTGCTTTTCAGTAGGCTTATTTTGTTACCCCAGAACATACGGAGCGGGATCTCCTTTTATATGTAAGTTTTCCTCTTTCTGGGCGTAGCATGGTCACTCCTTCAAATCGTCGAGGAATTCTTCCAACCTACTATGGACCAATTCCTTATGGCAACCAATTCCGCGTTGTGACGGTTTCATTTCCGCCGTGCATACCCCGGACCTCTTCGGACCGATACCTCCTCCTGATTCCGCGTAGCACTCTTATTGTTTCATCTGGAAACTGCATATTGACCTATGCGAGATGTCTCACATCCTCGCCTGTTCAACATATTTCGCTAAGGAATGATAGAGCCACGTAGATGCAGGACGCCTTAGATTCAGATTATTCTACACTGCTATTATAAATTGATCTCTATACGGGTTGGTAGAGTATTTATATATACTCCTCAGTAAATGAATTACAACTATTCATTAATACTGATTGTAATAATCAGGTGGATCCTGTATGTACTATACCTTATTGTGCAGTACTGCTTCTTGGACTTTATGTCGTGTATTCTACACACTACACCAGTCTTTCTATAAATTGGAGGCTGGAGGAACCATGAAAAAAGGTCTCCAGATGTTGTAAGCTTCAGCTGGATATGCAAGAAAAGAGATATTTTGAACTATACTTTGAACTATAATTTGAACTATACTTGGAACTATACTTTGAACGATAATTTGGACGATAATTTGGACGTTTTTTCTCTTCTTTGATTTCATTCTATTTTAATGAACGTCTCTTTTATTAAAGTGTTTCACTTCTCTTTTATTAAAGTGTTTCACTTCTCTTTTATTAAAGTGTTTCACTTTTAATCATGTGGTTTAAATCCTTCTGATCAATGCTTGTTCTCTATGTCTAACCGCAGCTGCTGGCACATCTTTTAGGTCTTTTTTTCAACCTATGGATATACAGCATCTTCCAATTCCGATTAACTTAAGTGGGCTTGAACTACAAATGTTTATTGCTTATGTACTAATAAGCTGATACCCAAAATAATAGGGGTTCTATCTTTCACCTCTATATATATATCTATTCCAGAATTCAACTGTACATTTAGATACACAGTTCAGTCTAACCTCGGTGAACCAGTCTGTAGCGATATATACAAGTGCTGAAGGTCTTTAACTAAGATGTAATTAACTGTCTTCACTATTTATTAGCCATTTGGAAATACATATTGCCTTATGTAAATTACCCTATATTAAAGGAGTATTATTTGATTGGATTCTTATTACTATTAATATTGAATTGGGACTGTTTGTCCTCTAAAACGTTACTTGAGATGATGACAATGTGTATCAGTAATGATTTTATCATCTATGGGTTTTAACGTATCGTTGCCGTAAGTGTACGCATGGATAATAAGGTACTTTGCTATGGTCAAGTTATTACATTTAGCTAAGAATGTTATGGATACATATTGAATGCATATCAATCATTAAAACCTTCTGAGAAGTCTTTAACTTTATAGACTATAATGTATTAGTTAATTTGTAGAATATCCCAATTTCTCGGGAAGAATACCGTTGATACCTTGTTCCTAGAGATATGCTAACCAATTCAAACCTTTGATACTTTGTTCGTAGAGTTATGCTAACCGATTCAAACCTTTGATTTGGTACTCTTTGAGTGTACTTTTCAACATGATATGCTGGCTGATTCTCAAGTCACCCATGAGACTTGGGTTTGGATGTTCTTCTCCTCTCGGTTGGTGAGATTTTGTTTCTATATCTATAGACAATTCATTGTACAAATCAGTATATAAATCTATATAGTATTATTTGATATAATTAATAACTAATTTATAACTGGTCATGAGTATTTGGTTTGTTTTTACTTTGAAATTATCAAAGGAAAGTGTAAAAATGTTAAATCTTCAAATAAAAGAGTAAAACGTTCCAAGAAAAAGAGTAAAACGTTCCAAAAAAAGAGTAAGACGTTCCAAAAAAAGAGTAAAATGTTCCAAAAAAAGAGTAAAACGTTCCAAAAAAAGAGTAAAAAACGTTCAATTTTCAGATAAAAGAGTAAAAAATGTCAAATTATCAAATAAAAGAGTAAAAAATGTCAAATTATCAGATAAAAAGGAAAAAAACGTTAAAGTTCCAAAGAAAAAGAGTAAAAATCGTCAAATTATTAAAACAAACGTCAAATTCCCAAAAACAAAAGCCAAATTCCAAAACTAAGCGTCAAATTTCCAACAAGAAGATCAAAAAACGTTAAATTATCAAATTAAAGAGTAAAAAACGTTAAACGTTTTTAAAAAAAGAGTGAAAAACGTCAAATTGCCAAACAAAAGAGTAAAAAGGCCAAATTTTCAAATAAAAGAGCAAATTTCCAAAAATAAAAGAGCAAACAACGTTAAACGTTCCAAGAAAAAGAGTAAAAAACGTTAAATTTTCAAATACAAATGCAAAAAATGTCAAATTATCAAATGAAAACAATAAAATTATCAAATAACAAAGCAAAAGACGTTAAACCTTTTTTAAAAAAGAGCATATTTTCAAAAAAAAAACGTCAAATTATCAAATAAAAGAGAAAAAATGTCAAATTATCAAAAAAAAGAGTAAAAAACGACAAATTTCAAACAAGAAGAGCAAAAAACGTTACATTTTCAAATAAAAGAGTAAAGAACGTCAAATTTCCAAAAGCAAAAGCAAATTTCCAAAAAACTGCGTCAAATGAAAGAATAAAAAATGTTAAATTATCAAAGAAAACTGTAAAAAGCGTTAAACGTTTTAAATTAAACAGTAAAGAATGTCAAATTATCAAAAACAAAAGCCAAATTCCAAAACTAAGCGTCAAATTATCCAAAAAGAAAGCCAAATTCCCCAAAAAACCAAAGAAAAGCCAATTTTATCACCTTTATCATCTTGAAAAATTCAAAAAGAGTCTTTATTAACACTAAAAATGCCAAATTTCCATCTAATGTGTTGTTTCCATGTCCTAAAAATGTCGACTGTCTCTAGTATCTCCAGTAATCTCTAGTATCTCCAGTTATAAACAAGACAATCAATTGGACAATTCGGGATTAAGGGTGTAGATTCCTAGAGGACTAGCCAATAGTATACGCACCAATCATCAAAACCAGGCCAATCATATTGATAAATTTCGTATATTCCATACATTCCATTCATTATAATAAGCATTTAAAAAAAAAAAAAAAAAAAAAAAAACCTTTTTAACCCTTTTTTAAAAATTTTTCAAAAATTTTTAAAAAAAGGTTAAAGGGGTTTTTTTTTTTTTTTTTAAAAATTTTTAAAAAAAAAAAAAAAAAAAAAACACTCATTAATCCATTCTTAACAATGTTTCAGAAATATATGGACTCAATTTCAGCTTTCCATCAACCAAATAATCTATTCTAGAGCATACTGCAACTGATCAGTATGTAATATCTTTAATATTAATCACATTCTATATGATTAAATAGATTAGGTCTAAATATAGATTTCCATATTAATGTTATATCATGAAAACGTGGATTTACATTATTTAATAATTGATTTCATTTGATTTCTTATACTGTTATTAATTATAGAGTATGATTTTTTAATACAAATCTTATATCTAATAATGATTTTATATTAGATGAAGCTCGGGATAATATATCATTAAGTTAAGATCTGGGAAGTTAAGATCTGGGAAGTTAAGATCTGGGAAGTTAAGATCTGGGAAGTTAAGATCTGGGAAGTTTACATTTAAATCTGTTTTAATTTCACCTCTTTTAATTAATCGACTTTACATGGAATAACTTATAGAGGAGAGATAAATAAGTTGGACGCATGTATAAGTGAATTATAAGACGTACAGGTTATCAATACTTCATTACACTTACATTTAAAGGTGGATTGGAATTTCTCTACCACCCAGAATGGTTTAATATTATATTGAAATCATTTGAAATTCATTCATCAAAATTAAGTAGACTACTGTGTTAGGAATAATCCTACAGGCCCTAGAATTGAGTATCTAGTGACTTGGAATTAGCCGTGAAGCCTCAGGCAAGTGGAACCATAGGATCTGCCTAAGCCACAAGCATTGGTTAAATTGGATTTCGTATAGATATATAGAAACAAAACCTTCTATAATTGACTATTGGCTGTTTTAGGAAAGTCCTGAAAGTGGTTCCCAGAGACAGTGGGAAACGTATATAAGAACCAGCCGGTTCGCCCAACTAGATGAATTTTCTAGGTATCCCTCTAAGTTCATTTACCGGATTCGAATATACTACTGATAGAACTTTATTTATAAATCCCAGTCCTGCTTAAGTTCTAACATACTGAAGAGTATAGATCAGTCAATGGGTGAGTGCAAACCTTTTGTTGGACGTGCGACTCTCATACGTTCAACAAAGATCTATCTTGTAGTAAATAGAACAATTCCAAGAAATGGTAGTAGTACCAAAAAATATCACCAAGCGAGATTAGAGAAAAATAAAGAATATAGTGTGGGACTTTCATGACTAAATAGGCTGTACTGCATATAATACCATGCGCTCCTGCACATAAGCATGCGCGCCGGCGTGTATACAGGACAAGTGAGTATTGGCATACATTCGTACCAAATTCACATGGGCCTGAATTGAGCCTTCAACTGCGCAAGGCCATACAAATGTCATAAAGTAAATACATATAGATTCTTCTTAAGGGTATGAGTATGAACATGCACTTCTTCTTTTGTCCTGCATTCAGCTTCATCATATATGACCTAGATCTCCACCAACACATGCCAACAACTCATGGTGATAATATCTCCACCTTAAAAGCCACCACTTAAAAAATCCCACTTAAAAAATCCCACTTAAAAATCACCACCTTAAAAATCACAACTTTAAGCTAAGGACATAAAAAAATCCCACCTTAAAAAATCCCACTTTAAGCTAAGGACATAAAAAAATACCCATTAAACACCTTCCCATATTTATACAAGATCAAAATCGGATTAACAAATATAACTAAAATGAAACTCGGTTCTTTTATTATAATCTTCATATTAAGGATTATCATCAGTTTCAATCAACTCCAAATGGTCAACCAGATTATTTAAGTAAGGCTCACTAATTTGTAGTACGTGTAAAGAATTCCGGAAAACACCACATAGACATCTTTCAAATTTTTAGAAAAGGTTCCTAAACTAGTGAATTCGGCTTCATTCACTTGATAAGAGGATGAGAGAGTTGAAAATAATGGGATGTTTTCATGATGAATTGTTTTCATGATGAATTGTTTTCATGATGAATTGTTTTCACGATGACATCTGATACTGATGGAGAAGAACAAGGTGATGGGAAGTCTAGCCTATCAAAAAATAATGGTGTTTTACGGTGATTATTGCTTTAGGAGTCTACATTTTATACATTTAGTTGTCATAAAAAAAGCTATGGTAATGGTTCCTGTACACATACTTTTTCTCAATCAAATCCATCATCTTCCCCTTGAGCCAGAGATAGGAATATGGACCTAGATTTTTAAAAAATTGATGTCCGGTAGTAAGGTAATTCATGAAGTTGGTTGGTGAAAAAAAAAGAAAGAAAAAGATGAAAAACTGATATTGATCCAATTTGTTTTCATCGGTTTCTTCATTCCATCTCTTTCTGCTTTGCCACAAAATCAATTCTTCATCAAATCGGAAAAATACCTTGCCTATGTATAGTGGCCATGTTGTGCCCCCTATATATCCAACTTTACAAAGGCAAATTAAGGTTGGGATGAAACTGGGTAAGTATTAACGGACCAAAAGGATGAGAGGGGACGGCTGATTGTGTGAGGGTTTTCATGTGCCTGCAGGATTATGCCTGCATGGGGGTATCTGCCCGCTAATGTGTCTGCATGATCAAATGCAGGCACCTGCATACAAGCTTTGATAGCTGCATATACTAACTAAAGCGGTTATGTAGTTATCTCCATGTGCATCCTGCATCCATCACCATATGCGTCGCACATCGCGCAAACCGCACATCAATGCATGTTTTAATGTAAAGGTCAAACCCGACCCTAAACCAGGTATAAATACTCATCCTCTTGCTACACAAACTATATCTTTCATTACCAAACAAAATGCACTACAACACAATCTTGATGCTAGCAATAGCAATAACAACCGCTTACTCAATAGTTGAGCCAAACATTCATCCCATCGCAGTGGAAAAAGTGTTACCTAACCCGGACACTGAAACTGACTCAGAACTTGCCACGAAAGGAACATCTCCCCCACCAATTCTCTTATATGAATTTACCAGTGACCCAACCCTCGGAGAAGGAGGGTTGGATGAAAATGGAAGAAGTGAGGAGCCAGAGAAAATTAGTGGAACAATCACAAAGATAGGAAAACAACAGTATCAAAAAAGAGACCAGCTCGGCCAAGAAAATATCAATGTGTTACCTATTCTATTGAATCAAGTGAAAATAGGAGATACTTTGGACAGTGTCAGAGCCAAAGTGGAGGAAAATGTGATACAAGAATCGGAAACGGGAACGTCAACTCCAAATCAAACTCTTAGCAGACCTACAAGAGCCCTGATTGGACAGCAAGTAGGCTGCGCAGCAGCGCGACAGCTGAGGGTTTATTGGGACTTAATATGTAAACATACCGGTATGGTATGGAAAAACTATACAGGAAGTGTCCGAGTATGGCTCAATCAAAACTGGTTCATAGCTGTGAAGCAAGGAGGAAAAACGGTTGCAGCTTCAGTAGGGTTTGGGGCTAATTTATTCAATATTGCAAAGTCAATAAAGGATTTGTCAGGACGAACATGCGGCGGGATATTGCTTCACGATGGAAGAATGATTATTGGAATTCAGACTCATTCTAGGGGACGGGATTGTGGAACAACGGCATCAGTAGGACAAATATGGGATGCTGCTCGAAAGTGTATTAGTGCAGCGAATGATAGGTCTGCAGCGGGGTACTGTTGTCGAGTGGATAATTCTGGCGCATGGAGAGCAGATGTTCGGGTCATGCGGGATGATATTGGCCAGGATGTTTGGTCAATACCCTGTGAGTATTAAGGGTGAGGGTTTTTTTTTATGTGTGTATTTGAAGAAGAGGAACAGACTAATATGAGTAGGCATAAACATATGTACGGCTTCCGGTCAATGAATATGTGAGATGTGCATTGAATTTGCGAGAAGTACATGGGGGTGCAGAAAATACGAGAGTGTATGCAGGAAATATAGGAATTTGGGCGTCAACATAAACGCTTTCGTAATCTGCACGTGCCTGGACCCCACATTCTAGTCTCCCTGAGTAAACCTGTTTGCTATCAGTGACTTTTTATTGGATGTCCACACGATCCCCACCGGATCTATTGGATCTTTGGATCTGCAGGTTATTAAAGTCCACTGGCTTTATCTGCATCCTGCATAATGAGTCACGTGTCATCGGCATCCTTCTCACATTTCAAAGATACCTCTAAAAAAAAGTCAACTCAATCACTTGAGTTATGGTCTCATATACAGGATTGCGTCTAATATACAGACTGCATCCACGTATACAGGACTGCAGCGCATATACAGTACTAACATCATTTATACAGAATTGTCTTTAATTTTTGCAATTTTCTCCTCTCCCAAAACCTTCTAATCCATTTCTAGGTCCTTCCTGCATCCTTAGCATTAGCGTGCATGATGAGTGGTACGTGTCTGCAGGCTGTACAGGTTATTTTTCATCTCCAATCTCCTGAACGACTTGAGATACTCCTTTATAGAGATTTTTGCACCCAATTATACTCTGGGATTTTAATCCCATCTGATGATCTGAATTCTGGTCTTTTTTTTATAATTTTTTTTGTTCGGATGTACGGATGTTTTGTATTTTTTGCACCCATTTATAAATCTGCCCTACTCCACCAAAAAAGATGGAAAAAAAGACGGAAGAAGACAGTGAAAGAGATTGAAAAAAATGAATGAGTAGAGAATTGAAATTTGAAAAAAGTTTATTTTGAACGTATGTTTCGGGAGTATGTTCTGCCTGCAGTACTTGCATTTGAGAGACCGGAATTGAGAAAGAACAGAAGTATAGAATGGTTTATAGGCATTTGTTTCCCAGTAAAAAGTTACCATTGTAGAGTCCGGAATTCCAGTATTCTAACCAACTTAATTTTATTTGATTTTCAATGAAAAAACGGCGTTTGCATTAAGTCTTTTTCTACTGACCTTATGTGGTGCACGGGTGTGGCGCACCCTCGGATTTTCCCCTGGAGTGCATATAAGGACCGCGCAACCTCACACCCTATATACTATATATAACAAGTATTCCTAGACTAAACTACGAATTTGATTCGGAGAAACCTGACGTACAAGGCAAACTCCGGGAGTACGTCCAAGCGGTATAGAAGGTGATTATGCACATGAGGTTATTATTCGAGAAACTTTTAAACCGTAGTCGATATAATGGATTCCAATATGAAATATTTCTGCGCATGGTTTCTGGAGTTAATGGAAGGAAACCATGGGGAAACTCAATGTCGATCCGACTTTTTGTTGGTTTCAGTAAGTCAAGAAAGTCTTGAAGTAGTAAACGTAAAGAGTGAATTTTTTTTAAACCTCAAATCGGGGTTTTTTCCAATACCGTATTCCATAGAAAATCGTCCTTCTAATTGACACTCGGTCCAAATGCCTAGAACTATAGAGAAGTCGAAATAAATGTAACAAACCTTTTCAAGGATGTTTTTTTGGAATAAACTATATCACAAAGGGGTCATACTGGTGTTGGAAAATATACTGGAGATCATTTCCAAGGTAGAAAAGTTGGACTTAATTTAAAGCATGAGAAGTCCCAGTTGTTTTCTTGAAATTTGACCAGAAATAAGGCCAATTTTTCATCAAAACTAAATCTTGAATATTTGGACTAGTCACTAGTCGAGCAAAATGAATCTTGGTTTGTTTCCTCGGACTTCTAAAAGTCACGGGCCAGAATAATGGTGATATCTCTTTGGAGTTTCCGTAGAAGGGAAGAGGATGCTATTGACGAGATCTCATCAAGTCATTGGTTTATATGTTTTTTTCTCATCAGCATAAACTTCCCATTCTTCTTTTTCATCCACATAAACTTCCCATTCTTCTTTCTCAACGGCATAAACTTCCCATTCCGCTTCAGTTCGGCTACTATAACCTTCAGAGAGTAAAATCAATTAATTAATTGTTATTACTCGTTAAAATAAGAGTTTGGTCGAGATATCAAATAAAACCAGTTGATAAAAAGATTATAAATATATACAAGAATGATCACCCAAAGGTCATAACGTTATTATATCATTTTTATATCTTTTATAAAACATAGAACTTCATATTTCCACACCATGATATCTACAGCTTCTTCACGGTACCAGTCTATTAAGACATTTCTAGACGGGACTCCCTTTTTGGGCTGGTATGAATCGTACTCATAGTTTATGTACTTTCAATAATTTATGGATGGTTGTATATATCGTCCAGGCACCATAGCCTAACAGATCAATATAGATTATTATAGATACCTGAATATAGATTAATAATAAGGAAAAATCTTTTGTTTGTAGTTGATGGTGGAAATGGTACTTGAATTGTTGGTACTTGGTTTCGAGCCCTGGTTGGCATCCGGAATTGATAAGCTTCATCACGTTTCTAGGCCATCTAGCCAGTATTTTAAACCAAAAAAAGATCTATATGATGTCCGGAATTCCAGCTTTTCATAAGGACCCTTTTCTAAAGACTGCAGACGAAAAAGGGTGCTTTGCGTTGGTCCTTTTTATGCTATATATATATATAACGTTTATTCGTAGCTAGCTAGAATTTTTGTGTAGAGAAAAACCACCAAATCAAAAAACTCCACACTGTGACTAGTCACCTAATCATGGGTAATAGGGGGGCACACATAAGTAAGATAAGAGTGCTCTAGAACCGTCGTCGATACGATGGTCTCCAGTAAGAACGATTCTTGCGCGTCGAATCGGGGGTTAATGGCAGTAGGGCGTTGGGAAGATCGATATCGATCCGCCTCTTGGTAGGCTTGCGGTGCGTCAATAGGGATTCCAATGAGTCCATAGATGGTGGTCCCTATAGTTGACATTCTGTGCAGATGACTTGGGCTATAGAGCACTCAAAGTAGATGTGGCGCACCTTTACCAGGGTATCGTCTTGGTAGGGTGTTCCACAAAGAGGACATGAAGTTGTGGGGTAAATGTGTTGGAGGTCGTTGCCAAGGTGGAAGAGTTGGACGTAGTCAAAGGGATGCGATGTCCAAGTTGATTTCTTAAACTTTGACGTGAAATCAGGCCAATCTAGGAGCATCACTAGATCCTTTATGGTGGAACTAGTGACCAAGTACTTTTGCTTTATCTTGGTTTGTTACTCCAGCTTTTAAATAATGAAGGATCATAAGTGTTTCAATACCATATTGGTTTATTAATATGAGGTTTTTGAACGCTTAAAACGAGATCTTGACGTGAAATTGGTTTATATACCTTTTCGCCGTTTTTCCAAAGCATGGGATTCCAATTCGTCTGCTGTTCTTCCTTTAAAGGTTGAATCTAAAAGAATGGTTTTGGTGATTTGAAAATAAGCTCCAAGGTAATCTCGAGTATACTCTTTAAGACCATGAGCTATGGCTGATTGTTTTCCATATCTCATAGTCTTGGTTTACCGAGAATACTCTTCAATATCAGTAAGGTATGTTCACCATATAAAGGTTTCTGTGGTTCGACCATTTAAGATCGACTTTAAATGAGGTTGGGTCTTTAAATAAAGAAGTGGATCCATTTGGATATTCCCTTGAAAGAGTGAAAAACCAATTATCCTTTCCTGTTAAAACCTTATCAATGACACCAGCCCTAGACCTTCTTCTTGTAATTTCTTATCAAGAACACCAAAACCACCTGGTCAATCCTAACAAGAATCGTTTTCTCCAACACGAGGGAAGAAACCTTTAACCATGGAAATGAGTTTTTTGATCAGTGATAATGGCATTGGGGAGTGGAAATCTCGGGAATAGAACTTGGTGTAGAGAAATGTATTGATGGTATGAGTCCAATGAGTCAATCCAAGTCTCCTAATATTGAAGTTTTGGAGAAGCCACCAATTTTTCAATCTTCTTATCCCAATCAGGTTTTGGAGAAGCCACCAATTTCTTAATCTCAAGGTTTTGGAGTGGGAAGCCAAGGTATTGGATATTAGCTTCATCAATGATGGATTGAGGAATTCAGAACTCGTCGGAATTCTTCTAGAATAACCGAAATCGTTTTTATATCGTCATCTTCTCCATTAAAAATATTAAGATCATCAGCAAAAGCAGTGACCCGAACATCAAGCTCAAAACCAAGCTCAAAACCAAGCTCAAAACCAAGATTATGGAAGATTTTCATCGCTCCAAGCTTAGTATTAAGATTGTATAATAAAGGTTCAATGGCCAACACGAATAGAAATGGAGAATTTGCGTTTCCTTGCATAGTACTTCTCCGAAGAGCAAATGGTGTGCTCTTTTTTCGGTTAAGGTAAATTCTGGGGGATTGGTTCGTTCAAAATGGTCATAATCACTGATTGTATTCCAAAAAGAAACCCTCTAGTTTTAGGAATACCTTTAATTTATTCATTAGACACCGAGTCAATGGTCTTTTCGAAATCCACCTTTTCAATACAACCATTAACATGGTCCCCAATGCGTAGGTAAATAAGGTCCTGACTTTATCCACTACTCCGTCCACATCCGTCTCGCCGAAATCGTCGTTTGGAGATTTTGCCAGTCTCAAGCTCCCATCACCTACACGTCTGTACGCTTCGACATATAACGACCTCCCGTCTGGAGAAAGTGGCATGGCCGACCTGGAGTATCTGGGCCCGTTCTGCCTGCATGGAGCCCACCGTTGGAATGCTTACTACCATCAAGGCAAGTATGGCCACTGGAGACACGGCCACCACAATTTCACAGGCCCAGGTCATCGGTACCGTTGGAAACCCCATGGAGGGTATGGCCTACCGGTTGGGCCCCCTTTTGGCCACTTTGGGCTTCCGCCTCCGCCTCATCCACCATTCGGACCACCTCCTTCTTTTGGGCCTACTCCTCCACATTATGGCCCTTTCCATTCAGGTCCTCCGTTCCCGTACTACCTGTACCTGCATCCAATGGAAGCCTATAAGCCACATGAACACCGAGGAAAGGCACATCGCAGAGACCGTGAGGCTGAATATGGAAGTGACGCTGAATATGGAAGTGAGGCTGAATATGGAAGTGAGGCTGAATATGGAAGTGAGGCTGATTATGGAAGTGACGCTGATTATGGAAGTGAGGCTGATTATGGAAGTGACGCTGAATATGCCCGTAAGGCTGAGTATGGGCCGGGTATGGCTTCTTCAGAGCCCTTTGGCTCTCCTCCTGCAGATGGCGCCGAAATGGCCAATGCTCTGCCTAGTTTAGGTCCTTCTTCCATTCTTGCTGGTAGTCTCGTGATTCTCTCCACACTCTCACAAGTTCTTGGAATTGAGTGAGGTTCACATGAGTCAATTTACCAGGAATGAACCCAGTCTGGTAATCATCAATTAGAGTATCTGACACTTTAAGCAATCAGGAATTGATTGATCAACAAATAATGCTTAGAGCCGTTTTTGTTAATGAAATTGGTGTGAAGTCTTTGATATTGGTGGTTCCAGCCTTTTTAGGAATCAATGTATTGAGAACTTCTCGGAATGGTTCAGGAATTCGGCCCTCTTTTAATTTCTTAGCCACCTCTTTAAGTAATGGACTATGGTAATCTCATGTCTGTCTCCAGAATGTGTATAATAACCAATCAGGTGCTGGAGCCACGTCTTTTGATTTGGTGAATGATCCAAATAATTCTTCTTTAGTGAAATCTGTATCAAGAGCTGGGCTTCTTCTTTACTGAAATCTGTATCAAGAGCTGAGTTTCCTCTTTACGGAAATCTGTATCAAGAGCTGAGCTTCTTCTTTACTGAAATCTGTATCAAGAGCTGGGCTTCTTCTTTGGGGCTGATCGTTTCGGCCCATGCCTCGAGAGATTTAGAAACCAAATGAGCATCCTATGGAACGTGCTGTTTCATGCTCTTCTACCAAAACACCCATGTATGGATTAAAAACTCCTGGGTTGTATAGACCATAATATCAGGAACAGTTCCTTCTTCCATTTCCTTCTCTATTGAGTAAAGATATGGGGTTTGAACTGGATCTTTTAAATGTGGATATTCAGGTGTTTGTAGAAACCTTGGATATTCGGAAACTTCTTATCCACGGGCTCGATACCATCAATTTCTCTAGCTGTGTATGAATAAGAAGCATTCTTCATGATGTTAATGCCATATTTGACCTGGAGATGCCAATTTCGTTTCTTTGGCTTATTAAATTATGTCATGGTCTTGTCTCTTCTGTAAAGAACAATGTTCACCATGAACCTTTTGATTCCAATAGATCATGAACACTCTAAATTGCAAGGAATATTGAAAAGAATTGGTAAATGGGTAGATTGAACCACTGGCTCTTTTCCTCTCCACATATAGCCTGACTTGTCCGATTTTGATCTCTTCTTCGGAATCATATAGCCTGACTTGTCTGATTTTGTTCTTATCCTCTCCACATATAGCCTGACTTGTCCGATTTTGTTCTTTTCTTCTCCACATATAGCCTGACTTGTCTGATTTTGATCTTTTCTTCGGAATCATATAATCGATCGAGTCTTTTGGTTATCCTCCTGGACTATTTTGGGCCTTGTTTCTTTCAGAAAACAGGAAACAGAAAACAGAAAACATCAGCCTGAAGACATTAACCAAATCAAAATCATAAACCATATCCTTTAATGACATTTTGACTCTGTTACAAGTCGCTAGACCAGGTGCTATATTATCAAGAAGAACATTAAGAACCATATAAAAGTCTTTGCGTAGAATTAGGTCAAAAGACTTGTTCTTGATGGATTTGCGTCCATAAAAGGGTATGGTTCTTGATATTTCAGATATTAAATCAGCTTCAATTCCTTTATCATGTACTGGTGGATATACCACTATCACCAACCACCACCATTTTTTAGCGGAAGGTTTAGGAAGTATATCTGTGCACGATTCTTGAAGATGTTTAACAAGTATATCTGTGCACGATTCTTGAAGATGTTTAACAAGTATATCTGTGCACGACTCTTGAAGGTATTTAAGAAGTAAATGGAAAATTGACTTTCTGAACCTCTTTTGACTTTCTCCTACTTTGAGTCATATAACACTATTGCTCTTTTCCCTAGTAATGTTAAATTCCTGTATCTGGACATGTCATTATCATATCTTGGCCCAGTCCATCTTTTAAAGTATTCCTTCTTTGGGTGGAGGAGGTTTTGAGCAAAATAGACAAACTCGGACTTATTAAATGTCACCTCTGTAGCAAGAATGATCGAATGGTCTTGGACTGAGAAGTAATCCGATGAAGGATTAGAGTTTGGCACGTTTTTGCATTCAATTGTATAATGTTTATGGTTGTAGTCAATACTATGGTATTGAGCCATTTATGACACATCATACTGTCACGGTAAGTTATTCATTTCCGTTGGTTTGGTTTTGGAGAACTTACCTAGGTCTCTTTCCATGACTATAGCCAACTTAGGCGAGTTTTTCATCTGCCTTTTTCATAATCATGACGTTATTCCACCACCAGGTAGTGGTGAATCTGATGACAACATTACGTCCTCCATGGAGTCCATCATTATCGTATCTGGATTCAGAGAAGTAGCAAGCTATTTGAGGATTGGAGCTTGGCGTTTTTCCTCTTTGGTTAATGCTTTGGGGTTTGAGGATGAGAGCTTGGCGTTTTTCCTCTTTGGTTAATGCTTTGGGGTTTGAGGGTTGATGGATGTAGCAAGAGATACTGGTTTGGAGTGAGTAGTTGGTTGTCTGGATTGTTGTATGGCCATGACAGAGTTTGGATTTTTGGTGGATTCAGTAGATGGAGAAGAAGTTGGAACGGGATGGAGTGGAGAAGAGGTTGGAGTATGGCGTGCTGAAATAGCGTGGAGCCTTGATTCCACCATGATGACTGCTTCATTAATGACTTGGCCCACTACTGGAGCTTCCACAAGTTCATCACTATTTAAAGCCACAAAGAGGTTGGTCTGTAGACCGGAAGAAGGAGTCTTTGGTGCAGAGGTTGGTGAGATTTAGGCACGTCCAACCATTGGCTTTCGGATCAAACAACTCTTTGATTGGTGCAAAGTTCGGTATCTCTATCTTGGACACCGGAGTTGATGTCTCTTTCTTTAGAGGAGTCAGTCAATGAATAGGCAAAGTTTATTTGCCGGATCCATTTGTTCTTGGACTTTATGCCACAATCGGGACCCCAATGTCCTTTAGTTTTGCTTTTACACCATATTGATTCCTTACACTGGTGACGTATATGATCAATCAGGAAACCATTTGGGCAATGACGGATCTGGGGATGGATTTGGAACTTAATATGGAAGTCATTTAAGATTGTTTCAGAGCAAGGAGCATGAGTAGAGCAAGGAGCATGAGTAGAGCAAGGAGCCTTTAAGCCCAGGAAAAAGGAGTGGGTTTGTATAAACCCGTTTACTCTCAGATATGATCCTTGGGAAGTGGTAACAATGGATAATTTGGGCACTTTGATTTATCATCCCACATAGATTCAAAGAATCAGTCTCGTTGTTCGGTACTTACACGGATATCAAAATCAAGTGTAAAACCAATCCAACCGGTCTTATTCTCAATAGGAGTGTAAGGTTTACCTCCAAGATCGGCGAGTTCGGGACTCTCTCTAATATATTCTTGGGACAAGAACTCCGGGACCGGATGGAAATCTTTGAAGTTTACCCAATGCTCCGAAGGATATGGGAAGAAATCTTTCAAATCATTATATAAAGGTTGATTTCAAACGGGTGCAAAAGGTAGTATTGGCCAAGTCAGGTGGTTTTCTTCCATTCTTTCACAGAGTCTGGGGTAATTGGTATGATAATTTTGATCTCTGTATCAAGATCAGTGGTGATCTTTTCTCTTTTCTCGGTAATAAGGGAGCTCATCATTTTAGGATCATCCCAAGCTTCTTTCATAGTCATTTTGGTAATACCATAGGGTTTTAATTGTAACCAATCATATTTCCACCACTTTTAAGCTTAATACTGATTCCTCCACGCTTAAGCTTAATACTGATTCCAGAATCAATAGGAGACATAGTTTTGTAGCTGGGGACGAGATGTGTTTGAGAAGAAGGGTAAACGAGTTGAAAAAGTGGGAGAAAATCACCTCATTTTTTAATTGATCTAACAATTCGGGGTCATTGATCCCGAGAAATGAAGAATTATTGGCTAAACGAAGTCAATTGATTTTAAATCCAAGGGAGTAGAAATGTCCACTTAAAGTAGATGGTCTTTGGAATACACTGATCCATGGATAAAATGACTGAATATCTGTAACTGAGGGGTTAGTTGCAGCGTTGCCTTTATATTTATAGCGGCTTTTTGTACTCTGATCTTTGGGCTTTTTTGTAGACACAGGACATTTATGGGGAGGGTAATAGAATGCTGATCGATTTCCTGGAAATGCTCCTGCAGGTGTATGCATGTTCTGACTTGTGTGCAGGACTACATGTGCATGCATTTGCATCTGCATATGCAGCTGCTTTTGTGCACCAGTGCTTGGATCACATAAATAGGATGGTGTATCCACTTGTGTACAATTTTGGTTTTGTTTTTCTAACGCAGTGTCACGTGGGTTAACCCAAATTGTTCACGACTCTATTGGATTACCCACGTTGTTTGATGAAGAGTTCCTGGTGGGTCTAACATCTGTGGGATGACTTGAAGGAATATCTTCGACCATATTCTCCTCTTCAAAATCTCGTTGAAGTAGTACTTCTAACGTGCGATCAGACCCGTTTAGAGTACCATCTTCAAGCCCGAGTTGCCAGTCTCCTATGGTGTTAAGGAGTTTATCATGAGGTTGTCCTGCATCTTCTCTTCTTGAGCCAAAGACCTTGATTCTTTGTTGTTTGTTGTTTGTTGATTGTTGTTTGTTGTTTGTTGATTGTTGATTGTTGATTGTTTGTTTGGAATCGGGAAACCAACCAGAGAATTTGGATGGGGATATAGTTCTCTTTTAGTCATCTAGAGGGACGATCCAATGAAATAATCCATTCAAAATGGGAAGTTGGTATGACGTTTATAAACGAAAAGTGATGTTTTCAGAGCTTATACTGCAGATGTACTGATTCGTCAATTTGAACGCTACGAACGTGATTTGTGAAATCGTGCGCGACTCATATTACAACTAATGACAAAAAGATTCACGGTCACATGACCTGCACTTCTCACTACATGCACTACGTATTCCCCACGTTAAACTCTCTCCAGCAAATGTATCTCGTAGGATATCAAGACCTTATATGTGATGGGAATATCTTAGGTTTAGATATGCACTGTTTAAAGATTACTGTAGTACATTTTGAATGAGGGGACTGCATATAGACATCATGCTTAATACAGTAATAATAGCCGAGGACCAACATCAAGCTTAATATAGTAATAATAGCCGAGGACCAACATCAAGCTTAATATAGTAATAGTTTAAAGGGACTCGGAGATTGGAATGGTTTAATTAGTCTTGATCTAGAACCAAGATTCCTTGCTTATGCAGGAATAACCAAAGATCTAGAACCCAGATTTCTTGCTTATATGCAGGAAAACCCATAGATCATCCATAGATCATCCATAAATCATGCCAACACCATCAAATTCTCCCAGATACTTTATCATTCCCATCTAAATCAATCAAGACTTTAAGATTCACTAAATTTAGTCAAGGTCACTTTCTTCTCCAATTCAATGCGGTTCTCTTGGACTTGACATCTCCAAAAGGACTCAAGCTGGGCTCAGAGATGCCCGATAATCCTGTAGATCCCGAATTGGATGATGTCCTTGAAGATTTGGTGGTAGTCCGGTATAAACTGCTACCATTGAGCATGGTCAGTGCAGTGGTCAGTGCAGTATCGGGTTTCTTCTCTTTCTCCTTGGCCACCTGAGCTGCTGTCACGTAATGGTTATAAGCCACACTCTCGTAGTCAGTATTGATCTTTAAGAAATCGATCTCTTCTTTGAAGTTCACCCGGTAAAGTTCCACCAATGCATCATGTGATGGTCTCATGCTTGGGGCCACCAATTTGCCATGAAGATGTAAGCATCTGCTCAAAATAGATGTTAAATCATGGAACGAGTTGCGTAAGAGTCGGATATTGTATGCATAATCAGGTTTTCCGTCATAACGAGGATCCAAGAAAAAGGCTCGGTATTGACCCACTCCACCATTAACGGGTGAATCCACAGTACCGGCCAAATGTCTGCTTAAATCGTTAAGGAGCGATATGTAGTCGGATTTCTCCCGGTATGCCATATTGATGATGCTCTCCAATTGAACAATCTCGTTGTTCTTGTTGATGATGGTACGTATGGCATTTTCCAATGGAGATAACCGTACCACCGTGGTGTTTTTGATCTCGCTTCGTTTCATAAGAGTAGGGAATGATACCAGAGTTTCATAGGACACCTCCTCGGTCCAAAGGTCAAACACTGAAGTGGACCCGGGGATTTTCTTGGTCACAGAGAAGAACCGAAGATTCTTATTCCGAGCATATTGCCGTACTCCAATGGACGTATTTAAGATCTTATCGGAGATCTCGTTGACTGGTTCCACTGCATTCACGTGTAAGTACCGTCCTGTTTGTACCTTCTTCTTGAGCTCCATAGCATGTGCATCATCCGTAACAATCCGTGCTCCGGGGTACAACTTCAATAAACGTTCATGGATCGATGTGATGTGCTCGAAAGGAAGACCTTCGTAGATCTGTTCCTTACCTCGGATATTCTCGGGGAATCCTCCTCCAATGTATGCCACACGGTAGAACGAAGGACTTAACTTGTCGGACGACTCCAAATCCAAATAAAGCTTGGCCAATTTCTGGTGCACGTATGCAAATGACTTGAGATCGAAAGTATGCTCATTGTAGGCTTCAAGAAGCTCGTTGTAAGTATCCGTAGCCCTCTCCAAACTGTTTCCTTTGATATAGTTCTGAGCAATCATCTTGATGAGCGTTTCCTTCCGCTCAAACGACGTCTGTTCGGGGAACTTGGGCCTGTAAGAAGCTGGAAGCACCAACTGGTGATCCCAGGTATAGGTGGAGGCCAACAATTCCAAACTCAAGGCAGCCTGGATGAAGTCGTTCTTCTTGATGTTTTCCTCAAACATCAGACTGATGAATGAGTGGAACAATTCCGGCTTGTTGGCGTTTTTCAAATACGCATTGATGTTCAACTTGTGGAACGTTCTATCGTCCTCAAACTCTGGTCCCACAGGCACATGGTTCAAGTCGTTTAAGACTTCAAGGAACCCGGACAAGTTCTGGATGAACTTCACCATCATAGGATAAGCTTCATCCTCACGGTCCAACCGAATGGTGGTTTTGAGTCTCTCAATAAATGAAAGCTGCTCATTAAGCCCAGGTTTATACGCCGTTCGGTAGTACACTTCATGGAGCCCAATAAGACATTCTCTCTCCACATCCACAATAGAATCACTAAGGATGTATTCCGACACAATGATGGTCCAGATGATCTTAACACTCACGGTCTGGCACGCGTTATTTCGCTGCAAAGCAAACAACATCAAGTCTTGGAGAATAGCATAATTGTTGCTGATGAACTCAACCTGGTATCCTCCAAACATGGTAAGGTTGAAGCGAGTGGTATCTTCAGGAGTAGCATCCCAGGCCAAGGCATCCCATAATTCATTGACGATATCTGCAACTCTATCACGAATAGAGCCCGTGATCTGGTGACAAGCTTTTCTGGGGATGGTGGAGAGATGTTCTGCAGACACTGGAGCCAAAGTACACAACTTCAAAAGCGACTTGATGTAATTACCCCAAAGAGACCGGTCAAACAAGTCTGGGTGCTCCACACTGGGAATGAAATGAGCGATCATAAGGTGACGGAGAAGCTCCAAGGCCAGTAAACACCCTTCAGCAATCATGGCATATGCAGAAAGCCACTTATCTTCAGGGAAGTACTTACCCACTCTCATGAGCTGGATACCTCCCAAAATGGTCAAGATATCCTCATTAAGTCCATTATTGGACGTACACTTGGTAGGGTCGAAAAAATCATTCTCAATGTCCGTTCCAAAAATCAAAAAGAATCCTTCAGGTCCTGCAGAATCGTGTCCAATCTTGGCCACATACACGAAAATCGTGGCTAACTCCACCAAAACCTCCACCAAAACTTCAGATTCCACCACCGAGTCACAGAACATCTCGGTGAACGGATAATCACGCTGAAACAACTGAGTGAACCCCCGCTTGCCGGTGAAATAATCATGACTTCTCGTGTACTTGTTGTACTTGATGAAAGTTCTGGCAAGCGCACCCAAATGTTTAGCCAATGAGAAGCAAATATGAGCCACTGCTGGGTTCTGGATGTTCTCCTGGAGAAGCTCACATACACAGTTCATCACGGATGAAGCCAAACGAGTGGCCGCAATGTCCAAGGGTCCCAAGTATACCTCCATACACCAAACCACACACTTTCCCACCAAGTCATTCATGGTATCAATGTTACGGGAGATCTTGCAGGCAAAGAGACGTTGGATGAGAAGCATCTTAGTGACCACAATCTTGTGGTCTTTAGTGGCTGTAATGTTGCGCTTATCGAATTGTTCTTCGTCCACTCCCAAGCCTCTAACACCCACGGAGTCAATGAAGGTGGTGATCACATCCAACAATTGTGCAGTATTGAAGTTTTCCTCGAAAGCAAGCACAAAATCAGGCAATTCCATAATGAGTACCTGGTCATTGATGAGAGCCTGCGACAGGATATTGACAAAGAATGATGCCGATTTGAAAAGCGACTTCAAGGCTCTCATGAAGTGGTCCGAATCTCCCTTTTGCGCAGGGTAAAGCGAGATCTTAACAAGAAGAGCCACGATCCGGCACACAGACCTCGACATGGAGTTCCAATTGGACTGGGCCTGGGTGAAGATCTCCGAGATCTTGTTCAAGAGGAACACTCCAACGTTAGCCTGGATGTCCTTTTCGTTGACAAATGTGTCAAACATGTAGAGGTACTGGTCCTGCTTACCGAAAATGGTATCCAATAACTGCACAATGGTCTTGAAAGTAATGTCCAAGAGCATTTCGTATTGGGGATTTCCCTGTTTGTTCAAGCAAATATCGGCAATCTTGAAGAAAGACGATAAGAGCTCGGGGAAAAAACGAACCATCTGGTAGATATCCAACTTGCAGAAATCCACCAATGAGCTGTTGAGCTCATCAATGCCCAGTGGTCCAGAGTAAAAGAACCTCTCACATTGGAAAATGTTCTCAATACATCCTTCGGTATTGTAGTCTTTTCCAATGTACTCAGTGTGGATCTGGACCTGAGCCACAGGCTGTTTGCGGCCGTCAAGGGCCCACAACTCCACATTGTAGAAGTCCTTGCGGTTGTACTCCACCAACCGGCTGCCACTACGGTACATCACCTCTCCTGTACCCACAAGCACTCCGTTGACGTATAAAGCAAGAGCAATGGCGTCTTGACGGAGGGTCTTTTTGCCGGCGACTTTGGCGATTCCGTTGACCTTGACAATTTCTCCAATCAGCTCGTTGGAAAGCGTGGAAACGAATTGCCATGTGGGCTTCTCGATCTGGTTGGAAGCCTTGGCAAACGTGATTCCTGGGTCGTTGGGTGCACTAATTTCCACCGTCAACAAGTCGTCCTTGCCTGTTTCTCCAAGCATGGAGATTTTACCCATTTTCAAGTAAATACGCTCGTAATTCTCGGCCAAGGGGTCGAAAAAGATCGGCTTGATCTTGGCAATTGGTGCACTCTTGCTATCGGTAGCATGACCATTGGAAGACGACGTGACATCAAGGTAATCCTCCGATTGAGAGAGCTGGTGCTTGAACTCCTTAACGGAAACAACCAATTTCTCTGCACGTGGGTTGACTGCAATACCTTCGTTGGAGCCACCAATGATCCGGTCCACGGCCTCTCCCCAACCATTGTTCTCGATTTTACTGGCGTCGAACTTCTTGGCGGAAAGGTACGAGCCGTACAACTTGATGGAGAACTGGTGGGAAGCTCCCGAAGCCAAAGAGCCCTGGTTCCGGGAAAAGATCCGGGTGATATCGGCCACACCAGCAGCCACACCCTTTTTGACTCTGCTAATCTGCAGCACCGTGACATCCTTGTGAGGCAAATCCACCTCCTCGGTTAAGACTGCAACCAAGTAAACCCGGTTGTTTTCCACCTCGGATGCAGGAATGTTCCGGAAAAGAGCAGCCGAGATCTTCTCCACAAACACCAACTCATCCACCGAATTAGTATGCACTGCAAAAGCCTCGGTCAACCGTTTCTTAGTGTTCCGGATATACAAGTAGGCAATCATACCTGCAAACCCCGAAGGCTGGAAGCTGGAGGAGCCGCTAACGGACTTGAAGTCCACTAAAATGTGCGACGGAGGCTCGTGCACAAGCTTATGGTTACGAGCAGGCTCCAACACAAAGTTCTGGCGGTTATAGTGGGCATTGATGGGGAATTTTGGGTACAACGCACACAACTCCTGGTTCAAGGCCAACTGCGAGGGCGAGGCATTGTCCAAAGATACCAAGGCACCGGAAAAAGCATTCCGGGCCAAAACGGCCTTGTAGCCCGAGATATCAGTATTCTTAAAGTCCAAATCATAAGACTTTTCGTTCAACCGAGCAGGCTTCAGGGCCAATTTCTTGGGGATCTTATTCAACAAGAAAGTAGCAGTTCCCTTGGCTACCTGGACCTCGTTCTCCGTCAAGGCATTATGAGTCAACTTGATTCTATTCTCGTCCAAACCATGATAAATTTCCGAAAGCTTATTAAAGAGACGGAACTCTCCAATGGAATAAAGCGCAAAGATATGCGAAGTCAAAAGGTTCATAGCATACACAATTTCACTAACCAAATCTCCAGCAAACGTGAAACTATCAAATGGCATGGGAGGAATCACTGCACGTGCTCCTTGAACCAAACCATTGGTAGCTTCATTGTACCGGATTTCCAGCTGCTTCAAAGTAGGCGCTAAAGTATCTCCAACATTGACATTATTATAGTCATCCGCTACCTTCATCAAGTTAAGAGGGAGCTCCTCAATAACCTCCACATACTTCAAGGGGAAAACCACTACCCGGATATTCAAACCTGGCAAATCATCCAAATTGACCGAATGGATGGTATAGTCATGGGGAAACGGCCGAGTAAGCGAGTAACCACGGGCCCACTTATCGTCCTTGGTTTCGAAAATGTACACCTCATCTCCAGAATACAAGTTTTTGAAATTGTCATTTTTCAACGTAGGGTGTTTATCGAAGGGGAGGAAGGGCTTGAAGAGTCTTCCATGGAGAAAGTGTTCGGTAGGGCTCCAAGTCATGATAAGGCGGGTAGATTCAGGGATGGTTCAGGGATGGTTCAGGGGTGTTTCAGGGGTGTTTCAGAGGTGTTTCAGATATGCACTACTTCTGAGGGATGAAAAAAGCCTGGGTCCAAGAGTTTTTTGACGGGAATCGGGGGATGATTCTTTTGGTGGTGAAGAAAAGAGAGGGTGGTATTTAAGGGTAAGTTGTTGGCCGCTTTCGGGGTGGGTGTGCTGCGCCTGCATATGCGCGGGCCTGCATGTGCGACGTATTATTCGCGTTATCTGCAGGCAGTCCTGCAGAAAACCGTTTATCCTGCATCGCGTAAGCCTTACCTGCTATTCCTGTACACCGCGAAAGTCATCATTCCAGTTCTTTTTTCTTTTTCTTGTAAAGTATTACCAGGTGTACGGGTCTCCAAATGAATGTGTAGGTTATTTGAAATTGTTCTATACAGGCATAGGTGGGGTACGGGTTTCTCCGTTTTCCAACCTCCGTTCTTCCTTTACTCATTCTCCATTTACCCGGTACCAATTGTTTTAATGGATATTTTCTGGTGCACGGGTGTGCATTTCGGGGCGTCCGCTGCATTGTCTTCTGTGCATGGAGGCATCATTCTGCCTGCATATAGGCCGTGCGTCGAAAGTATAAGCCCATTGAACCCACATGTCATAACCCCATGGTAGAAAATCAGGCATTAATTCGGGGACTTTTTCGGGCCAGCATGGTGGTATAAGGATACGTGACATCACGTGAGGGTAATGTGCAGGATTGGGTTATTCCCAAAGGCCAAATCTCTCCAAT
The DNA here is from genome assembly GCA_002374635.1 of Metschnikowia sp. 04-218.3. Lineage (NCBI taxonomy): Eukaryota > Fungi > Ascomycota > Pichiomycetes > Serinales > Metschnikowiaceae > Metschnikowia > Metschnikowia sp. 04-218.3. The sequence goes on from NLAC01001372.1 coordinate 55,919, forward strand.
GCACGATTCGGAGATCCGACAGTATAGATCCCGAGGAAACCCATAAGATTCAAAGGCATTAGATCCAAGGGGAAACTTGAGGATGAGTATTATGGAGATTCATAGAGTCACGTGTCGTTATCCACACTTTTGAAATCAAATCACGTGACTTTGTGCACGTTACCCTTTATCACGTGACTTTTAGCGCGTGACCTTTTATCATGTGATTTTATGCACGTGACTATTCGAGCACGTGACTGGTCAATCTCCACAGCCAACATAGATTTAACCTATTCCTCCATCAATTTGTACCCTCAATAAATCATCCATTCTCCTAAATCATCTGGAGTATACAAGAAGTAGTAAAGACTCTTCTAAAATAGTATTAGGGTCGTCCTGCAGGTAAACGCACCCAATCATCCCAATCATCAAGTCTTTCCCATAGTCTTTAGCTTGACCCAAGTGTAATTGATCAAACCTTAAGAATCTCATAACAAGTATGGCCTCGTATTTTGTTCCTGTAACTTGTACCAGTTTCAATATCTCATTCTAGGTTTAAGGGTCCTAGTAGTATCCTGCATCTTATACAAAACCGGATATTCAAATGGCAATGTAATCTCAGGTCTCAGGTGTCAGGTAATGGTATTTTGGAAATTCAGAGATTGTAGTTTTTCTCTTTTTCTTTCTTGGCAATTGGTTAGCACCTTTGGTATTTTGCTTAGGAGCTCTGGCCTGGAATATGCATATGAGCCCTGCTCTAGCTTTCCAAGTATATGTACAGCTCTTATCATAGCCACCATTTCAGTCAAGAATGTTTAGAAGCTTTGACCCATTTTTTGGGTATAAACTGGACTGATTTGAGCTCTGCTTTGAGCTCTGATTTGAGCTCTGCTTTTCAACTCTGTTCAACTCTGTTCAACTCTGTTCAACTCTGTTCAACTCTGTTCAACTCTGTTCAACTCTGTTCAACTCTGTTCAACTCTGTTCAACTCTGACTATTCATCCTGTCCAATAAAAGTCTCGTCAGTATGTCACTATCAATTTGTATATTGATTCCAAGCTCATGGTGACATGTAATTCAATGGGTGGAGCCATGTAATTCAATGGATGGAGCCATGTAATTCAATGCGTGGAGCCATGATGATCCACTGCCCATTTCAAAAGATTCTCCACTAGGCTTTGAGCCTCCAAGACTGGCTATGGATATTGAAGAAAAAGGAGAAACCATTCCTGAAATGGGAAGGCTGAGAATGCCCGGGTTTCTTTCCAGCAGGAAGATTTCAATCAATCAATCAATCAATCTTCAATCAATCTTCATGCAATCAATCAATCAATCAATCTTCATGCAATCATATGAGCGAGTTTATGAGACACATCTCGAAAACTCCTCATGTTATATTCACGGCCACCATCCCACACGTAGATATCATTCTCCCGTCGCCCACTATCAAAGTCCAACGTCTCGAGATGCAGAAAACTGGAACCCTTGATGACCCGGTGCCCCAAGTAAAGAAGCGCAAACACAATGAGTGCCCCGTAGCTGGAGAAAAAGAACATGGTGTTCCAGTACCCATCCAAAAATACCACAAATCCCATGGACAAGAGCACGGTGCCCAGCCCAAAGACCCCAAAGATCGCCGCGTAAGGTTGTAACGGTGACTTATATGGGTATGCCTTGTGGTCCCGAGGCACAGTATCGGGCCGTTTCTTGAGCCCATAATAGAACCTCACAAACAGCATGCACATGGCAAACCACACAAATACTCCTGTGGCCGAGATCACCGAAGTCAAGTTCTGGAAAACGATGGTCGATTGCCTCGTCACACACGCGTACGAGAGAAACGCTGGGAGAATCGCTACCATCACTGCATAGTAGGGCGTGCCGAACCGATTGCATCTCTTCAAGAAACTGGGCGCCATATCCTGGAGAGCCAATGAGAATGCTGTTCGGGACGAAACATAGAGGTGTGAGTTGCCACAAGAAAGAGCAAACACAAACAAGCACACATTGCAAACCACGCCCCAGCTGCAGAGCCCTGCACTTTGGAAAGCCACCACCCATGGACTCTGAAACCCACTGCCTAGCGAGTCATATGACGTCACGCGGTACTTGCACTTGCTTCCACCCAAAAACTGTACCACGCTATTATTGGCCAAGTCTTTGGCAGAAACAGCCAGCGTGCCCTGGTAGTACCGGAGAAGTCTGGGGTCGCCTGCATATAGGTTCAACGACACCACGAACAGCGCCAAGCAGTAGAAGATCAAGATCCGCCAGAAGACTCGTTTGGTAGCTGATGGGAGAGCCTTGCGGGGGTCTTTGGCCTCACACGCTGCAATGCACACAATTTCTGTACCACTATAGGCATATGCGGCAATGTTAATGGCAGTCAAGAGCGAGAGGAATCGGCCCAAGTTACCCTTTATGGCACCGACAGAATCCCCAACTCCTGAGTTGGAGAGATCGAACGCAGGCCGGAAAAGCCCAAATATGATATTCTGGTCAAATTCGGACTTCTCGTACTGCCAGTACTTAAAGCCCGTCACGCCCAGGTCACCCATAGCTCCACGATTAATCACAATCATTAAGATAATTCCCGCAAGCGTAACAAACACCTTAAACAAACTGCACAAGTATTCAATCTCACCGAATATCAGTACAGGAATCATGTTGCTGACAAAACATACTCCCAAAAACAATGTGGTGAAACCAGCAGTAGAACCTGCATTCTGTCCGATTTCAGTACTGGGGAATGAGCTCAAAATGATGATCGATGCCACAACCTCGCCTGCAAGGCCCAACGAAAAGCTAAAGAAGTAGAGCCAGCCCGTAGCAAAGCCAAACGACTCGTCCACAAATCTCGAACTGAGCCCGGAAACTCCATCCACCACCGAAACAAATGTCACCATCTCGCAGAATGAGTTGACTGTGGCCAAAACCAAGAGTCCCACTAATAAAAACGCCAAGAGTGTACCAAGCCCACCGGCCATGGTAAAAGCCTTACCACTGTTCAAGTAGAGCCCCACTCCAAGAGTTCCTCCGAGCGAAATCATCTGGAGATGGCGTACTTTAAGGCTTCGGTGGAGGTAATGGCTCTCTTTCTCCCTTTTCCCAAACGAAAAATTGCCAAATGGCCATTTGGAGGGAAGCTTAACCAAGCTAGGGCGCCGTTTCGCCTTGCTTGTTTCGGAGATTCTGCTCTCAAGGTTTTCCTGATGATATTGCTGAAACTCTTGTGCATCTAACACTTGGAGCGGTTTGGGGCCACTTCCATGCCACATAGCCACGTTATCAGCTATACGTTGATTCAACTTGCTCAACTCCACAAACTGGCTGAACTCGTCTAGATTGGAAAGTCCAAACGTGGACTCTGTATCGCCACGGTCACGAGCCGCAGCCTCGTACCATGCCACATAGGGGAACTTGTTGGCGGAATTGCCTTGAAATTCCGGTAAATCGCTCCGTTTGACAAGTGTTTGCATAATCTGACTATCTAATGACACTGAAACTTGGTCCCAGTCCTTGGAAACGCCGAGGTCTGTTCCTGAATCTAGAGTCAACAGAACCGTAGAGTGGGAGGAGTTTTTGGAGCGGGAAAAGGGTTTAATTTTGGGGAAAAATCGCCCATTATTCGGTAAAACCAGTTTTTTATTCGGTAAAACCAGTTCTTTATTCGGTAAAACCAGTTCTTTATTCAATAAAACCAGTTCTTTATTCAATAAAACCAGTCCTTTATTCAATAAAACATGCCCATGTTTTCGTAGTTCCCGCTTCCGTTTTGGTACATTTGAGCTTAAAGGCAGAGTCCCCGAAATTCCTTCTTTGGGACCATCTGTTTGACGTTTCTTTTGTTTATTTTGATACTCCTGGAATATTTGTTGAATTCCACCATCAGTATTAAGAGACTCCGTATCGGATCCTGTAGCTGAAGAGTCTGCCAGGGACCTTTGGCTTTTTGAGTATAGCTCCTCAAAGGGTGACTTTGGAACATTGGAGACTTCATTAAGGGGGGGTACACAGATATCCAAGGAATGTGTACTTTGAGTGAGCTGTGAATCTGCGGGTTCAATCTTGGGGAAAAGTTCCAAAGGTAATTCCAGGTCTGGGCTACCCATATCAGTTGATGGGAATGAGGAGGAATTGATACCAGATGTAACGTGATCAGCATGTGATTCAGCACGTGACTCGCAAACCCAAGCACGTGACCCAGTAAAATCAGGCACGTGATCAAGAACGTGACCCGCACGTGACCAAGAACGTGACCCGCACGTGATACAATAATTCACACACACCAATTCATTAATAAATCTTAAATCCATCACCTGATAGAGATAAACTTCCTTTTAATTTCATCATTGTTGACATTTTAGTCATTGTTAATTTATAACTACATTATTTAAAAGAAGGGGGAATGCGACCTTTTATATTGCAATATCCTTTTTGTGACCCTTAATATTGCAGTCTCCTTTTGTGACCCTTTATATTGCAGTCTCCTTTTGTGACCTTGTTTCAAATCTTTATCCCGAAACAAAGCTGCATGCTCCATTTAAAACTCAAACACCCTCTCGGCAATCTTATTCACACTTTATGACCTCACAAAGTGTAATTAAAATTTGCGTCTGAAACCAAAGGTGTAACGGTAACGACACTGTGCCCCAGCGTGTGAGCAAGCCCATCAGGCACTGAGGCGAATAGTCCAAAAATTGCAATATGAGATTGTCATCAATGATGACGTTTCAGTTGTTACACTGAAAAGAACAGATACTACACTTGATCTAAGCCAAATGGCAAAGAGATTTGGTTGGGAAAAAAAGGGTTGGAGGGGATCGCGCGCTTATATAGATGAGGCGCGTCCGGGTAACCCCGTCGTGCATATACGCAAACCCGTACACCACGCTAATAAAGTTACCCGATTCATTAATACGCTTATTCTTTCCTTGAATATTTCATATATCGATTTGAGCTTATTCATTTAAAATCGGATATAAGTTTATGTTGGTTACTGAGTTAAGAGGCTATAATTAACTATGGGTGCCTGCATAGAAGCGGCCCATAGTGGCAAATGCAGTTCATATGGAGGAGCGACCAATAGAACCGAGGAATGCTAAAGAGTGCATATAGACCAGGTTCGATGAGGTTCGATGAAGTTCGATGGAATTCGAAGGAAGACGCGCGAACCCGCGCGAATACGCGGAGGTACGGGTGTCGGCCCATACATTGCTGGCATACTGCATGCAGTGCGCGAGACCCGGCATGCAAAGTGATAGTGGACTGCAGGCAGCCCAAACGGGTAACTGCGCGAGCCGCACATCGCATCGCCCTCCACGCTAAGATTTTCATCCCAACCGGTTAAATAGTCCTCCCATCCCCAATCTTTAACCATCATCATGCTGTTCCGCAACCAAAAGTACAACAGAAAGTCTGCCAGATCCCATAGATCCGGAGCCCGCCCCGGTTATAGAAGCCGTTACGACTATAGAAGGCCCGACCGGTACGACTCCAGAGATTCCAGAAATGACTCCAGGTACGCCAGGTACGAGTCCAGAGCCAGAAACGACTTTTCCAGAAACGATAGATTCAAATACGACCGCTTCAAACCTGATCGGTACGCCAGAAATAGTGCATACGGAAACAGAAGGTATGCCCAATACTCATATCCTCAGCCCTCAGGTGACGTGTTCATTGAGGAGCCCTTGACCGAGTCCGATGACCAGGACTCCGAAAGCGAATATGATGGTTTCGCCCATTCCGATGATGAAAAGGTCTATGATTTTGACCTCCAGGATAACCATAGCGACTCCGAGAATTCCTCCGAGAGTGATTCTGAAGAAGAATTCGAAGAATTCAATGATGAAGATGGTTTTTTCGACAAAGAAGGAAACTACTACGCCAAGAAGGACCTCGGCGAAGTATATGACATGAACAGCGACATGGACAGCGACATTTCCATCGACACCGATGTGTCTATCTCCGATAATTCCATCTCCGATAGCGACCTTTCCGACTCCGACGACTTCGATGTGTTGGTGGTGGATGAGGTGGACATGAATGACGTTTTGCAGAATGAAGCATTGGATGCCATGCTTCTTGAAGGTACTGCCAGAGACGTCAACGATGATTTGGTCAGGTACTATGATGAGTCCGAGAGTGATTCCGAGACTGAATCCGAGACTGAACCCGAGATCCAGGATATCCTCTTGCTTCCTGCTTCTGATTCGGACTCCGACTCGGACTCCGACTCCGACATCGATAAGGAAATCATCATTCATCCCGGACTCGAGTACCAGTCGGAATCCGACTCCGAGAGTTGCGAGGATTGCGAGTGTCAATCTGGTTGTTCAGACTCAGACTCAGACTCGGACTCCGAATCCGATTCCAGTTCTGACTCCGACTCTTCGTCTTCCGACTCTTCCGATTCCGAAGACTCCATTTCCCTCACCGATATCGAAATCGAAGACGATTCCGATGTGGATATTGACTCCGAAGAAGAGTTGGACCAGCTCCAACAAGCATTGCAGCAGATCGAAGACGAGAGCGATGTCTTCGTGGACTCCGAGTCCGACTCCGACATGGACTCCGACGCCATTGATATCGACGATCTCTCGTCCGACTCCTCCGACGATGAGGGTGTCACCATCTATAAACACCGCTTCGACTTGCCCGACCGGTACGATAGCGATAACGACTCCACGGACGAGGAGTTGGTGCAGGACTTGCTCTTCGCCAACGACTCTGAAGACGAGTTCCAAATCATCGATTTGAGCAGGGACTTGAAGGACTCCAAGGACTGTGAGTTGGTGGAGCTCGACGACAAGACGTACAAGTTGACGCTCCGGTTCCCTTCGATCAACCGGGACGAGTTGAGAATCAACTTCTTGAAGAACGAGAACGAGTTGATCATCAATGGAAAGTTCAACTTCGAGGATGAAGAAAGTGAAGAAGAGGGCGAGCAAGAGGAAGAGAATGACTCGGACTTTGAATCAAACTCCGAGTCTTCTTCTTCTTCAGACTCCGACTCTTCTTCCTCCGACTCCGATTCCTCCTCTTCTGAATCTGATTCCTCCTCTTCTTCCTCCTCTTCGTCCGAGTCTGATTCCGATTCCGACTCCGACTCCGAACTTGAAGAAGACGCCGAAGCACTCATCCGGGAGTTCCGTAACCACGAGATCCAATTCGAAAAGCGGTTCCAGTTCGATAAAACCGTCCAGTTCGATCAAATCAAAGCCTCGTTCCTCAGCAACGGAGAACTTGAATTGATCATCCCCAACGAAGGCACACCCGTGGTCCCCCACACCAACTCGGTGTCCATCCAAATCGAAGGCACTCCCACCCTCGTCAGATCCATCGAAGACTCGGAGGAAGCCACGGAAAAGGCTCAGGCAGCCGCTGAGGCCCTTGCGCTGGCCGTGTCCAAGGATGCTGCCATGGCCGACATCGAAATGGCCACTTAACCATAGACCAGATTGGAGCTATGCACCACCATAGACCATCGGCCACAGTTTAACTGTAACGAGCCACTTGAGCTATACAGCTAGCTTGGATGGCTGACTTGCATGTCCTCGGACCATTGTACATTAGGGTATTTTAATATAGAGCGCGTGCGCGATGACTATAACCCAATGCGTAGACTGATGGAGTCACTAGGAAAAAGATAAGATCAACCAGATAAGGAAAAGATAAAAAAGATGAGGAAAAAAGGCAAAGATGAAAAAACAACAAACGTATCCGGTGTATAGCTGATTTCATGGTTCAATAATTGTTAGTAGCCAAGTATAAGATATAGGTAGAATTCTATATCTTCCAATAAAGTAAATAAGATATAAGGTAAGTCCACTGTCGATGTTTGAGATTTTCGATTTGGAACTTTCCAACACTTGGTTCCGACTCGAAATGGAACTGACTTCACCATATTGCCATTTGGAAGATTCCCACAAACGGAGATATCAAAGCTCTTTCTTTGCAACAGTTGGCAATGTCTGCATCAGCAGAAACCGGGAGTCAATGCACTCGATCTGGCTGCTAGCTTCTCAGTAGCCTCGTGCATCAATTGGTGGTACTTGCTAAAGTCAATGTCATGTGGCTGGCTTTGATTCACCAGTTAGCAGTAGTAGTCTGTAGTCTGTAATTGTAGTAGTACCGCTAGTTGGAAGGAGCAGTAGTAGTTTGTAGTTTTTAATTGTAGTAGTACCGCTGGTTGGAAGGAGTAGTAGTCTGTAGTCTGTAATTGTAGTAGTACCGCTAGTTGGAAGGAGTAGTAGTTTGTAGTTTTTAATTGTAGTAGTACCGCTGGTTGGAAGGAGCAGTAGTAGTTTGTAGTCTGTAATTGTAGTAGTACCGCTGGTTGGAAGGAGTAGTAGTCTGTAGTCTGTAATTGTAGTAGTACCGCTAGTTGGAAGGAGTAGTAGTAGTTTGTAGTCTGTAATTGTAGTAGTACCGCTGGTTGGAAGGAGTAGTAGTCTGTAGTCTGTAATTGTAGTAGTACCGCTAGTTGGAAGGAGTAGTAGTAGTTTGTAGTCTGTAATTGTAGTAGTACCGCTGGTTGGAAGGAGTAGTAGTTTGTAGTTTGTAATTGTAGTAGTTCTGCTAGTTGGAAGGAGCAGTAGTAGTTTGTAGTTTTTAATTGTAGTAGTTCTGCTAGTTGGAAGGAGCAGTAGTAGTTTGTAGTTTGTAATTGTAGTAGTACCGCTGGTTGGAAGGAGCAGTTGTAGTTTGTAGTCTGTAATTGTAGTAGTTCTGCTAGTTGGAAGGAGCATTCGGAAGGAGCAGTTGGAAGGAGCAGTGGGTTTTTTGCCTCATTATGGAAAAATAATCAATCGTTTCACCACCAACTCACATTGCAATTAGGAACAGGAATCTTAGGGAATCTTAAGATCTTAACATAATCTAAAAATCTAAAATGGATATAAGAGGTAAATGGAGACTTGAGAGAAATCAAGTTGCTCCTCCACTATAGTCTTCCATGCATTTAGTCTTTAAATCACCCAATCTCTCTTCAATACCCTCTGCTCTTGACCCACAGGATAATAATTCCAAAATAAAGAGATTATTAGTTTTGGGAAGGTATTAGCGATTCTTATATATGGTAGAAATCTTTTTTCGAGGGATAACTTTATTGGGGGGGATGGCTCTATTTATATTCTTCGCGACGGCTTTGTGCGATTTACAGCCATCGATTTACAGCCATCAATTTACAGCCATCAATTTACAGCCATCAATTTACAGCCATCAATTTACAGCCACCCCGCACCGCAACATATAAAAACACACATCCCCCTGACCTGCAATTTAGCCTCTTTTTTTTACTATGTATTTTCTACCATATCTTTATACACGTGACATTTCTATTTATATCATTTCCTACCATATCTTTATACACGTGACATTTCTATTTATATCATTTCCTAGTCCATAGAGAAATGGCGGTGGGTTCTCCAAGGCTTGGGATGTGTTTTTCGACGCCTCCAACTTTGTTGACAACCGCCCTCCAAGCGGACTCCATGGTTGAGGAAGAAGATATGACTCCACAATTGAAACTACAACTGCAATTGCTTAATGGCCTATGATTTACTGATTGAGATGATTAACTAGACATTTGTATAATATATGAATGTACTTGTCTACTTGTCTACTTGTCTACTTGTCTACTTGTCTACTTGTCTACTTGTCTACTTGTCTACTTGTCTACTTGTTTCATTGGTTTCATACTTGTTTTATATGGAGGGAACAATTAGTATTTCGGCTGGAGTGACTCTCATAATTACTGGGACAAATGATGATCATCAACAAGTGACATCTTCTCGTGGAGTGAAGTGAATGACATGATGTGGACCCGCCTTTTGGTTGAGCATCTATATTATCCAGCTATCATGAACTATTCTTATATACAATACGGACCAAGTGGTGACGTGATTGACAGAGAGTGCCGAGAATACAGCCTGCAGCATATCCTGCACAGACTAAATCAGCATAACCTGCACAGACCAAATTAACTACCTAACCTGGTCTAGACTTGGGATCTAGACGCTAGCCACCAGCGGAGTTCCATGGGCATGCGTCAAGTGCTAAGAAGCTTGGCCCTGTTTAAAAAAGGGTTTCCTATTTGAGATTTCGGATCCTGCATATGGGTGCGCCAGGTGCGATTATTTCCCCTTTCGGCTATTCCCCACAGCAACTCTGCAACCTTGCAGCCATTACCCATATAAACACCCAATCCCTGCCAAGTCCCCAACCTCAAGATTTGAAAATTATACCCATTATGAAACTATTCCTTTTTGTTCCGGGGGCTCTAGCATTCAAGTGGCCATGGCAAGACCCCTCCACATCCAGTCTTCAAGCAGCCATAGTCACGGAACTGGGAAAAGACTTTAGCCAAGCACCGCAGGTCACCAACACAAAGAGTTTCGAAGCTTATTTCGGCCATGGACAGGCTTACGCTCCTAAAAAAACAGCGTGTCCAAAAATCCCCATTGTTAGGGAAGCAAACAACGTCTCGGAGAGCGAGCAACAGTATGTGGCCAATAGACAGGCCATTACCAACGACAAAATGGTGGATTTTCTTTTGAATGTGGCCAACCTAACGGATTTTGATGCGGAGAGTTTTGTGGCCAATGCAGAACGCAATATTTCCGTGGCTTTGGCCTTCAGTGGTGGGGGCTATAGGGCCATGCTCTCAGGTGCAGGACAGCTCTTAGCCCTTGACGACCGGCACGCCGATTCCGTGGATTATGGCCTCGGAGGTCTCTTACAAGCATCCACATACATCTCCGGACTCTCTGGAGGTAGTTGGCTTCTTGGAACTTTGGTGTTGAACGACTGGATTTCCGTGGCCGAGATCATGGATTCGCACGGCGATATCTGGAACTTGGACGACAGCATTTTCAACCCCAACGGGTTGAATTTGTTCAAAACGATCAATTACTATAATGACCTTCGTCAAGCGGTCAATGCCAAAGAAAATGCCGGCTATGATTACTCCATCACCGATGTGTGGGGCCGTGCTTTACTGTACCAGTTTTTCAACCAAGAAAAAGTGTACCGAGGTGGAGAAAACATCACGTGGTCAGGCATCACTCAGATGGAAAGTTTCAAGAAACATCAAGTGCCTTTCCCAATCATTTTGGCTAACGGCAGGACTCCGGGAAAACTTGTGGTTAACCTTAACCTGACAGTGTTTGAGATCACACCCTATGAATTGGGATCATGGGATGATTCACTCAATTCGTTCGCAGATATTCGGTATTTGGGCACCAGCATTGATAATGGGACTCCCAATGTGACAGACTGTGTGACGAACTTTGACAATGCCGGTTTTTTCCTCGGCACATCCTCTTCGATCTTTAACCAGGTGCTTTTACGATTGGACCAGAGCTCCAAACTCGTGTGGCCACTCCGAAAGTTGGTGGGCATGGTCATTGGGTCGGTACTGGAAGCCGAAGCCGATATTGCAACGTATACGCCCAATCCGTTCTACAATATCGAATATGCAGGCTCCCAGACCATTGTGGAGGATCCCGTTTTGAGATTGGCCGATGGTGGAGAGGACCAACAGAATGTGCCATACTACCCTTTTTTACAGGGATCCCGTGACGTGGATATGATTCTCCTGTATGACAATTCAGGTGATACTACGGAAAACTGGCCCAATGGAACTTCCTTGGTGCATACATACAGGAGACAATTCACTAAGCAGGGCCAGGGAAATGGATTTCCTCATGTGCCACCAGTTTCGGAGATTTTGAAAAAAGGACTCAACCAAAGACCGGTATTTTATGGGTGCAATGCATCCAAACTCTCAGATTTGGTGGATTATCACGATAATGGTATGGTGGAAACGGATATTCCATTAGTTGTGTACGTGCCCAATATGCAGTACCTGTTTGCAACCAACGTTAGCACCTTCAAAATGAGCTACAATCCACGGGACTCTTCGGCAATTATTCGAAACGGATTTGAAACTGCCACCAGGGGTAATTTCTCTGATGATTCAGCTTGGAACACTTGCTTGGGATGTGCTATTATTCGGAGGGAGCAGGAACGTGCAGGAGAAGAGCCTTCGGATGAGTGTATGCAGTGCTTTGTGAATTATTGCTGGGATGGTGATGCTGAAGATAGTGCTCAAAGTGTAACTTCTGAGCCCGAGACTCTGATAATGAAGAGTAAGGAAAGTGGGACAATTTTGGATAAACTTTTTGGATCAACATGAGGGTTAGATGCAGGACACTTTGGGTTGAGGTTAGATGCAGGACACTCTGAATTGAAGGTTAGATGCAGGATATTTTGTATTGATATTTAGATGCAGGATATTTTGGAATGATGGTTAGATGCAGGACATTTTGGATTGAGGTTTAGATGCAGGACATTTTGAGTTGAGGTTTAGATGCAGGACACCCATTCAGCTTCCATTTCCAATGAAAATTGATCTAGAAAGTTTTATTCTTGATTCATTGATTACAGATTTACCTACTGTTATTCATTAAGAAAACCATTGAATAGAGTATTAAAACTTTATTCATGAAAGTCTTGTGGTTGTTGTTGATCATCTTTGTTCCATGGGTATATGCAGTACACCCATAAAAAGAGGGTGATAATAATGAATAAGAGGAAACCAGTGATTGATCAAAACCAAAACCAATCATCGTTTCAAGTATCTTAGGATGTACTTATACTCTTTTTCAAACCACTTTCTTATCAATTCAGTCTCTGATTTTCTGATCAATTCAGACTCTGATTTTCTGATCAATTCAGTCTCTGATTTTCTGATCAATTCAGTCTCTGATTTTCTGATCAATTCAGTCTCTGATTTTCTGATCAATTTTTGCCTCTGACCTTCTGATCAATTTTTGCCTCTGACCTTCTGATCAATTTTTGCCTCTGACCTTCTTTATCCGAATGGTTGGACACCCACTTGAATCCGATTGCTCAGAAGACAGACGACATAATCCCGGCATGAAAGGTAAAAAGTAAATCTCCACTTCATAACAATAGGTAACATGTTTAGCCACCGTCATACGCATAATGGCACGGGCAGGGCCATCTTCTAAAACACACGAGTAGAATGGACCGGAAAGAAGTTTGAAGTTTTTATCCACATCCAATATTGCACTTGGTAATTTGGGACCAAACACCAATTCCGTTCCGAAAAGCCCCACGGACATCTTTTCCTCTTCATTAATGGTATAAGCATGTTTATCTTCATAGCTGAACTCCACAGGCTTGGCTGCCTTATCGTCATGAGTAAACATGTGTAAATTGTTGGACTCGTCACCAACATAAATTGAAGAGAGTGGCGTAAACGTCTTATTGACTTTGGCGAAAAAGGCCCATGGCACTTGAGCTGAAGCACTAGCAACAAATAAGAGAATAAACCCTTGGAGAATTTCCATGATGATTTTGATTCTGATTTGGATTTGGATTTGAATTTGGATTTGGATTTGGATTTGGATTTGGATTTGGATTTGGATTTGGATTTCGATTCTGATTCTGATTCTGATTCCGATTTCGATTCTGATTCTGATTTCGATTCTGATTCTGATTCTGGAAATCTCAGCTTAATAGATCATCTTTATGTCACGCATTCATTTGGAACAATAGCCTTAGAATTGATCATGCACATTTCCTTTTTGGGAATTTGGGTCATTTATCCAACCCCTTTCCATATCAATGTGTCATTTTTAGCTCTTGTTATTCACTGTGATAGTGCTTGAGCACATTATCTTTGGTTAATGACTGTTTGTTTGTCACATCCATTATTCAGGTCATAAGATTTGGTCACCGTGCCAATCTAGAAAAGTTTCCCATTAATGTGAATGTCACATTTTCCTTCATATTGAAGCTTAAATTCAAAAAAAGCGTCATCAATATTTTTCCCAAAAAAGTGAATGCTGCATGAACCATCATCATCCAGATTTGGGCCATCACCAAGTTGACGACGTCCCATGGGAGATCTAGTTTCTCTATCATAACGCAAAAGGTATACGTTTACCTCGTCACAATAATTAAAACTCTGTGCTCCACTTCCGTGCACACTCCCACGTGCTGGGCCTCCCATTAAACCACACAGGTATACTGGACCAGACACAAGCATCTGTTGGTCATCAAATTCCAAGGAATCAGGACCAATTGATGCACCAAATAAAAAGTCATCTTCGAGAAACCCCGCATACTGCCACTCGCCTCTTTGCGTTGTATAAGCCACCGTGCCCTGTTTGGTAAATTCAACCGGGTCCTCTTCAGGATCGCCATATACAAACATGTACCTATTTCCAAAGGCTTTCCCAAGAAATTTCCCACAAAGAGGCTCAAGTACACCATTGACGTTTGCAAAGAATACCCATGGTATCTCTGGCCGGATCACTGCAGCAACGGCAACAATGTAGGCGAGAAGAGTGATTTTCATATTTGAAGATTCTTCTTCTGAGGTGAGAAAACACACTCTTTATAGACTTGGGAAATATAATATAACCCATGAATCCATTTTTTCTCCACTCTTGCTTTGTCTTCAAAACAATAATAACTTCAAAGGTTGTAATACACTTATGCAGGTATCCTATATCTTGAAGGCTATCTCATGTCCACAAAACCTTAATTCCTGCGCATCCCATTACACGTCTCCGACTTGGTAAACTCATTATCACAGATGATATATTGTCCAAAACTTCATCAGTGATTATTTTTCTCTATTGAAACGCAATCTAGCCCACTTAGCTGCAGGATTGATGGAACCATGCAGTTTCCTATTTGTGTTATAGGAAGAGTTTCTTTAAACTAGATTCCGTCTCCTCCGCTAAAGTAATAAGTGATCTCAATGTAATAAGTGATCTCAAAGAAAAAAGTGATCTCAATGTAAAAAGTGATCTCAAAGTAAAAAGTGATCTCAAAGTAAAAAGTGATCTCCTTTTTTTCCTCAGGTATTGCAAGTATTCCAATAGTATGATTAAATTCAGAAGAGGTTTTTTTTGTATAGTCAATGATGGGATGGTCTATATTCACAGTCACGATTTTAAAGTCAGTAATGGTTTAGTTGCTGATTTGATGAACTTGTAGATTGAAGATGTAATTGACATTATCATTATTTTAGTAATGATTCACAAAAATTCATTATATTTGGAAAGATCTGTAAAATCCAAGTGGTTTTGATCAACCCTGCTTTTGTAGTTAATTGGTCATAGTTAATTGGTCACATTCAATTGGTCATAGTTAATTGTTCATAGTTAATTGGTCATAGTTAATTCTTCATAGTTAATTCTTCATAGTTAATTGGTCATAGTTAATTGGTCACATTCAATTGGTCACATTCAATTGGTCATAGTTAATTGGTCATAATTAATTGACCACTTTCAATTGGTCATAGTTAATTGGTCATAGTCAATTGTTCATAGTCAATTGGTCATAGTTAATTGGTCATAGTTAATTGGTCATAGTTAATTGTTCATAGTTAATTGGTCATAGTCAATTGGTCGTGGGTGTTGGTCCTCGGCTTTTAAGTTCCGTTAGGAGTGCGACTTGAGTGTTAAAAAAATAGTGCGGCCAAGTCGCAGCGGGGGCCTTTATATATTAGTGAGCATACGTTTTCGCAGCCATCTGCAAGCCCCTGAATCCGGTGCTTTTGTGTCACTACACGCGGCATGCAATATAAAAGGGCCGCTTTCCCTCCTATAAAAAAAGACCTAAAATTTATATGGCTCTTTAGTGATGATATGAAATCCATTCTTACTTTCACTTTCTAATGAATTCTAATGATTTTACATTCAAACAATGTTATTACAACAATGTTATTACAATGTTATTACAGCAATACTACAATGTTATTACAGCAATACTACAATGTTATTACAGCAATACTACAATGATATTACAGCAATACTACAATGTTATTACAATGTTATTACAATGATATTACAGCAATACTACAATGATATTACAATGTTATTACAATGATATTACAACAATACTACAATGATATTACAACCAAATGTTTCTGGTGGTTGTATGGTACTTGATCTGAATTCACTTAATGTTGGAATAATACCAGAAGATCTTTGTTACTGATCATTAACTTGACCGCAACTTGACTGCTTTCTATGCAACTGAAATGAAGAAGATGACCAGATGACCAGCGACAAGCTAAAGAGATGTTAACTAGCGACAAGTTAAAGAGACGTTAATCAGCGACGAGTTAAAGAGACGTTAACCAGCGACGAGTTAAAGAGATGTTAAGTGTTCTACCCAATATTTTCCTTCTGAACTTTATGAAAGGGTAGGAATATATGTGGTTGAAAAAAGTGAAGATGTGGTTATCATGAATAGGTCTTTCAGGATATCCTTTGCTATGGCTGTGTATCAGGATGTACGGGTCTATTTTTTTTTCATGACAGGTGTACGGGTGTCTAGTTTTGGTGTGATGTACGGGTCTATTTTTGATGTGATGTACGGGTCTATTTTCGATGAGATGTACTGGTGTGCCTACTACTAGAGCGCATCGCGATGCTTTTCTTTCACTCTACACCATGGTGAAATCGTACGACCGTTACGAGCAGGAGTCTGTGTTTGGAGTGGTGAGTGCCCAGAGTAATATTCTCTGGCTCCCCGCTTCCAGTACCCAGACCAATACATCTCTAGGCCGGGCTGCAGTTGGTGCCCTAGAAGAGATTTTGGTATGGGACATCAAAACCGGGGATATCTTGAGCCGGCTCTCCGAAGGCACAACGCCCGGTGCCAGCAATGCCGCCACATCGAAACCACCTTCAGAAGTTGTCGTCTTGGCCTACACAATGCAGGCGAACCTCTTGGCGTCCGGCCACAAGGACGGGTCCATCCGTGTTTGGGACTTGACCCTGGGCTCGGTCATGATGACCTTTTCGGGCCATAAATCCGCAGTGGCCACGCTATCGTTTGATGTCCACGGCACCAGGCTAGTGTCGGGGTCATGTGACGCCTCAATTATCATGTGGGATTTGGTGGCTGAAGAAGGTTTATATAAGTTGAAAGGGCACAAGGGCGAGATCACAGGTGTGCACCTTTTGCGGGGAGACAACAGCGGAGATGATGATGAATCGGAAGATTCCGATGATTACCTCATTCTGACATCCAAGGATGGCCTTTTGAAGATATGGGACCTAAGGGCCAAACAGTGTGTGGAGACACACCTTGCACATTCCGGAGAATGCTGGGCCCTTGGCTTTGGTGAACCGGTGGGAAGTGGAATGAAAGGCATGGCTGTTACGTGCGGTGCACGTGACCAGGTCAAAATCTGGCTGCTTGATCTTTCCCTTGCTGATGGCCTGAAACTTCTGCAGCGTGGAGAATTCGAAAAGCAGAGCAAAGCTCGGTGTGTGGCTGTGGAATTCACTGTGTTACGAGACTCCAGTGGCAGTCACGTGATCTTTTCTTTACAGAACAACGACCGGACGTGTGAAGTTTTCCGGGTCAGAGGCGAGGATGAAATCAAAAAAGGCATGGCCAAGCGGACGAAGCGGTTGAAAGAAAAGGGAATGGAGAGCGAAGAGATTGTGGCATCTCTTGAAGCTGCGGAAGTGAGCATGTTAATCACTCCATTGTCAATGCTAAGACTGCAGGCCAAGCTCCGGTCGTGTGTCTGGGTGCCTCTGAAACTGCATCGTCAATTACAGATGCTCGTGGGCTTGGCCAATAATAGCGTGGAGTACTGGAAGTTCCCGCTTGAGGACACGGCCCGGCGTTCACGTGACGTGGTGCCTCAACGCAGCCATGTTTTAGACCATTACGGCCACCGAACCGATGTACGGGCCATGGATATTTCCGATGATGACCGCATGTTGGCCACGGCGTCCAATGGTGAATTGAAGGTGTGGAACATCAAAACTCATAGTGTGTTGCGTACCTTTGTCTTGGACAGTGGGTATGCACTCCTGTGTAAGTTTTTACCCGGAGGTACATTGGTAGCCGTTGGGTTCAAAAACGGCAATTTGGAGCTCTATGATTTGGCATCATCGCT
Organism: Metschnikowia sp. 04-218.3; assembly: GCA_002374635.1. Taxonomy (NCBI): domain Eukaryota; kingdom Fungi; phylum Ascomycota; class Pichiomycetes; order Serinales; family Metschnikowiaceae; genus Metschnikowia; species Metschnikowia sp. 04-218.3. Next base: position 73,867 of record NLAC01001372.1, read on the forward strand.
GCTTATTGATCTTGTGGAAGAGGCCCATGAAAATGGAGAAGGTGCTTCCATTTGGAGCATGGATATGACTCCAGACGGAAAGACCTTGATTACTGGAGGAAACGATAAGAAGGTCAAGTTCTGGAGAATCGACGTGACCCAGGAACCTGTGCCCGGCACGTCCGCCACTGTCTCCTCTCTCAAACTCACACATACACAAACATTGGAGCTTTCGGATGAAGTGCTCTGTGTACGAGTTTCGCCCAATGGCAAGATGTTGGCCATCTCGTTGCTCAACAACAATGTGCAGGTTGTATTCCTCGACACACTAAAGGTGTTCTTGACTCTTTACGGCCACAAATTGCCAGTGTTGTCGATTGATATCTCGTTCGATAGCAAGCTCTTGATCACATCTTCTGCAGACAAGAACATCAAGATTTGGGGTATGGATTTCGGAGATTGCCACAAGTCCATTTTCGGCCATGAAGATTCCATCATGAATGTACGGTTTTTGCCAGAAACACACCACTTCTTCAGTGCAGGAAAAGATGGTATGGTCAAATACTGGGATGGTGATAAGTTCCAATGCATTCAGAAATTGGCAGCACACCAGGCGGAGGTATGGTGCCTCTGTGTTAGCAGAGGTGGAAACTTTATGGTTTCGACTTCACGTGATCACTCCATCAGAGTATGGAGTGCCACCAATGATCAAGTCTTTTTGGAGGAAGAACGGGAAAAGGAAATGGATGAACTTTATGAAACTGAGCTTTTGGAGTCTGTGGATGGGGCTCAAAATACTCAACATGATAACCTTGACAATGATAATCCTGCCGACTCAGCATTCGAGGTGGAGAAGGTTTCCAAGCAAAGTATGGATACCTTGAAAGCAGGAGAGAAGTTAATGGAGGCTCTTGATATTGGCAGTGAAGATTTGGACGCTATGGAAGCTTACACCATACAGTACCAAGCATACCAGGAGCAAAAAGCACCCATGCCCTCCAAGCCAACGCCCAATGCCATTCTCTTGGCATATGGGATTTCCGGGCAAGAGCACGTGTTGGCCACATTAACCAAGATCCGTGCAGCCCAACTCGAAGATGCTCTCTTGGTTCTTCCCTTCTCCTACACCAAAAAACTCTTGCGGCATATTGAAGTGTGGACCAATCCACAGCACATGCCGTCCAACCTTGTGCATCTTGGGGTGATTTGCAAGGTACTCTTCTTTGTGATGCGAGTCAATGCTAAGGAGTTGATTGCTCAACGAAGCGATAATCTCCGGACCCATTTGATTCAGCTTAAGGGCCAACTCCGTGCCGAGTTACGCCGGGCAGCAAACCAATTGGGTTACAATACGCAAGGACTTCAATTCAAGCGTACACAATGGAAATTAACCCATGAATCCGAGTTTATTGATGAGGCTGAACAACGGGCTTATGATGATAAACATACTCCCAAGCGTTCCTTCACCACGGTATAGGGTATGAATGATGGAGAAAGGGTGGAGAGAAGGGAATTTTGGAGAAAAGAGGAGGAGGTGAATTTTGAAGAAAAGAGGAGGAGGTGAATTTTGGCGAAAAGAGGAGGAGGTGAATTTTGAAGTGAATGATGGAGAAAAGAGGAAACTGCAATCATAATCATTATATCTGATTCAGTTAAATCAGACCAGAGTTGGACTAAGATTTCCATTCTAAAGATTAGCCTAGACTCTGACTTTAAGTAGATTGACTAACTAATAATGTATATTGATAATATTATGTAATAACTAGATATCAGTTTCTACTATATGAGTATATATAAAGTTATGATTGTTTCATTTATTCTGGGGAATACTTATATAGTTGTGGTCCTGTATATTGACGGTCCTGTATGGAGTCGCGGTCCTGTATATATTTGTGGTCCTGTATGGAGTCGCGATCCTGCATATACTCACCGATCACGTGCATGGATAACCATACATTAACCACCATAAATTCCACCCAAAAACCTCTAAATTTCCTTAAAAAGATAGGTTAGGATTCTAAGACTGGCTAAATTTACTTGTTATTGCTTTTTAAAAAAAAACTCTCAATTCCTGATTTTTGACGTGTAATGAAGTACTTTGGTCCAACTGTGACGAATCAACAAAATATTATAAACAAATGGAAATGTTTACGTTTAAATTTTCTGAAACACATGCAACAAATGAAATTTATTCTGAAACAAGTGTGAAACAAATGTGAAACAAGAAAATGGTCAAAATTTGGTGGGTCTTTTTGGGTGCAAAAACGCCGAAAATGGACGGTACTGCATATAAGATGCTTTAGGAAAAGTCACGTGACTATTCTGCATGTTCACCTTAAATTAAATATACTATATTACTGTTTTATTAATTTAAGACGGTTACGAGCGTTGATGCGACATTTATGGTTATGAGCATTGATGCGACATTGGTTACGAACACTGGTGCGACATTGGTTACGAACACTGATGCGACATTGGTTATACACACCCACTGTTCCTATTGATCCCCATCATCACTATACTACTTAACTACTTAATTCATATACGACTATATGCACTCCAGGCTTAAAAGGGAAAAAATGAAGATGGCAGTATCAGGGCTCACAACCATACTTTCCAATCCTGCATCCTGCACTCTCTACATAAAAAGACACATTTTCATTGGACCAAATAGTGTGTTAAAAAATTGGATGTATATCAAAAAGACCATGAACCCTTTCTGATTTATCCATGCAGATTCCCATAATAGTGGCATATTTAGAATTGTTAGGAAATAGTTCAGACGTCCTGTATACACACCCCGTTGTATACAGTATACCGATATTATACCGTAGACTGTATATAATATTTGAGTGTAGTCCTGCATATAGACCATAGGGTAGATCTATTCAACTTTTCTATATTCCCTTCACCATATTATAGTATTCGTAAAATTGGGTAAATGCTGGGACTGCATATAGTGCATAACATAGAAAGTTATGCGAAGTATTTCAAGAGTGGACAGGACGATTGGGCCATTCAAGTGTCACGTGATATATTTTGACCTCATACTGAAGTCACGTGGTACCCCAGAAACTAGATTCTTTTCCATATCCTTTATGTTGTGAGCCCTCTCTTTCTTTCTGGATGTATACCAAACACTTTACTCAATATACCATAGTACTAATCATTTAGTACTGTTGCAAAGGAGTAGGTTTATATACAGTATCAATGCATATAAGTAGGAACTCTATCTTTTCCAAATCTTGATCATCTCTAAAGAAACAAATGTCTGTTTTTTATAGGTGCTGAATTGACTGATTGTTTGATTCATTTGTCAAATTAGAAAACAGCTTTATACCCGAATGTCATGTCCATAAGTCATATTCTTTGCTAGGAGTCCGTCACAAACAAGTATATTGGACGACGCTTTGTTCCATTCAAACCAAGGAACTGCTTGGACCAGGAAATGGTATAATTCTTGTTCTGATCAATTTGACTCCCTGAAAATGTCTCACATAGCGAAAAGGTGAGAACGAGTTAAGGTGACTCGAGAAGTTAGAAGCCAATCAATTGAAGAAGAAGAAGACTGACTCAAAAAGCATAAGTAGGGAAGTGAAAAACAAGACCAGGAAAAGACCATGAAAAGACCAGGAAAAGACCAGGAAAAGATCAGGAAAAGACCAGGAAAAGATCAGGAAAAGACCAGGAAAAGATCATGAAAAGACCATGAAAAGATCATGAAAAGACCAAGAAAAGACCAGGAAAAGACCATGAAAAGACCAGGAAAAGATCATGAAAAGACCATGAAAAGACGAAACTTATGGTATTCAAAGGAATGATCATGGGGGAAGGAGAGTGCTCATATATGGATGGCACTAAAAGTGGCCAATTCCATCAGAAAATGTAAATATCCAAAATATATGATTAATAAGAATGATTCCAAATCAGGGAATACCACATGACCATACATAGTATTTTTATTTTGTGTTATTTTATCCATGAGGAAATGGGAGGAAATGGCCTCCTTTTATAGTTTTGAGAGTGCGAATCCTGTGACACAAATGCACAAGGTTCAGGGGCTTGCATGGCTGCGAAACCCTCGCCTCACTAATATATAAAGCCCCCCCTCCCCCCGCGACTTTCTACTATTATTTGCAGTACTAGATACAAACACCAATGGATAATAACCCTTTAAAATGTGTGACAAATATCTTTGGCTAGGCTAGAGTGATGCTCAAGATTTATTGATGGAGTGGAGTACTTTGTGAAATACTTTATGGAGTGGAGTGATGCTCAAGATTTACTGATGGAGTGGAGTGATGGAGTGAAGTACCTTGTGGAGTACTTTGTGGAGTACTTTGTGGAGTACTTTGAAGGAAGATATCTTAACGGCTCATACCGCTTTCTTCCTCATATCTGGCCATCAGTATAATCCCCCATACTGGTCTACGGCCATACGGAACCAATCAAATGCTTTGCATCTATCCACTCCAGTTACACCTACATTTCTACACCCAGTCCAATACACCAATGCATGTATACGAATTCTACTAATCTCAAAATTGCAGCTGGACTAATTATTCACCTCTACTGATTTACCAGCTATTGGTGCTACAATGTTGCCAACTTTAGCTCTGAACACTTATACACCTATACAAACACCAGAGGGAGCTATACACCTATACAAACACCAGAGGGAGCTATACACCTATACTAACACCAGAGGGAGCTATACACAATGACCAGTGGGTACACCAGAAGGAGCTATACACAATGACCAGTGGGTACATCAGAACAAAAATATAGGGACTGTTTCATCTCATTTGATGGTAGGCTTACTGTGAAAGTAGCCAAATGAATAGACAATGTTCTTTGTCTGATTCTTCTATTTGCAGCAACGGACCATGGAGACTAGCGTTGCAGAAGCATGATCCTCTAAGAAGTATACCAGAAACCAGTCATGCTATACTGATTTACTATTATACACCACCTGTTAATTCCGTGGTGGAAATAAAGTGACAGACTGGAACTATTGACTGTGGAACCGAATCGAACAAAAAACAAGAGTCATTTCAAAGTGCTCCGGCTTCAATTACTTTCTCAAGTACACAGTCTGCATGATTATGTTTACGATGAATTGAAATGAAGTGATGTGCCGAAATGGGTGTCACGTGGATGAGGATTTGCTTTCAGTCAAGTGAGCAGGGAACGAGATAGACCGAGGTGGCAGCTTGAAGACAAGTATTGGATTTCATGCCCATAACGATTTTGGTTGAGATGTGCTGATAGCCCTAAAGACATAATTCCCTAGATGGTTCAGGGTCGACTTAGAAAGTGACTCACTGCGTTTGAATAGTGTTGTGCAGAACGCCTATCCTTGACGACAGAAGAACCAGGAAACACTGCAAAGTCTAAAAACCAACATGTCGAATGTGCTGGGAATAAGATATCCAGAAATGTCTCTGGTCATTCATGCCTGTGATACCATAGTCCAGGCTTTATCCTCGGGAGATCTATTGAATCGACAAGAGAGCCGATTCATCAGTGGTTAATTTGGAGCCCCCTACGTGCAGAACTAACTCCCAGAATTGGACTTTTACTGAACCTCTACCCGGTTGGTCAGGATTTACTCTGGAGTCAATGGAGAGCCGAAATTTGCCCAGCAAGACTCTCAAAAATGATAATGGAACCGTGGGCTCTTTTTCAAATACTGCATTGAGTGTGGGAATTTTATGACGGGTTTAAAGTCTCCAAGTCTGGCAAAAACGTACCAGCTCTATTATACTGTGTGACCAACTCCAGTTAAACACCAGATATCTAACCAACTGCATATATCTTTCTAGTGGTGGATATTATGGTTTTGAGTGTGGATTTGGTGACTGGACACTAACATGAGACATGTTGGACAGATTGGACAGATTGGACAAATTGGACAGATTGGACAAATTGAACAGATTGGACAGATTGGACAGATTGGACAAATTGGACAGATTGGACAGATTGGACAGATTGAACAGATTGGACAAATTGAACAGATTGGACAGATTGGACAGATTGGACAGATTGAACAGATGGGAAAAACTTTATGGACATTTGATTTATCATCTTAAGTCTAGAACCTTCCAAATCCAAGATCTTACTCCCATACCAACAAAAACTAGGAATGGATCTATGCTAGTGTACTTGAGTCTACACTGACGGGTTGATTATGTGCAGGACAACCAATCATTCGATCATGTCCTTTAAAATTAATCACACTACCCAAAGAACCACAATTACTATATTAAAAAGGAGAGAAGGAATAAAAAGAGGTAATGACTGTTGACCTGCATATAACCTCGTCAAATGTAGACCACGGTGTTCAACCGGAATAAGGTACGTTATATGCAGTCCCAACCTTTTAAAAGTTTTCCAATTATGTTTCCTTCAATAAGCTTCAAGATAATGTAGCATTTTGGTTGTTTTCAATCGGTTTGGTTGTTGCTGGTAGACAATGGAAATCATGGTGTACGGATGTTTTGGATGGTGTACCGATGTTTTGGTTGGTGTACTGATGTTTTTAGGTGGTGTACCGATGTTCGTTTTAGGGAGGTGTACCGATGTTTTTAGGTGGTGTACTGATGTTCGTTTTAGGGAGGTGTACTGATGGGGTGTACTGATGTATCCCAAAGAAGAATACCCGAATTACACCATCCTAAGCGAATTCGGAGCCGAAAAAAAGGAATGCATAAAAGCATAGCCCCCATAAGCCAGAACGCCAAAAATCGGGTAGCCTGCAGTACGGGCAAAGTCAAAAGCTAGTGACCACAAGCGGGGCATATATGCAGTCTAACAAAGGGACCTTTCCAGGAGAGGGTTTATATGCAGACCATAATAAAGGCCCAAATCAAGCCAAACAACATTCAACCATCAAGAAACCACACCAAATCAAGCCATACATATAAAACATCAATTAAGAAATAACCAAAAAAAAAACAATAAACATTCTGTTGATACCCAAAAAGGGAAGAGGCTGGGGCATTATGTGCAGTGCGCGGAGTTGGAGGCGCACACCACACCATAAAAGGAATCTCAAAAATCAACCCAGACCCACAGATCAGCGGAAAAAAAAACAACATATACACAACAGCCTCCTTGGTTCTTTTCAAGCCCAGGACTTATATAAGCAGCAGCAATATGAACTCCATGGGAGCCAGCTGGCACTCGTCTTATAGTGTAACAGACCGTCAGAAGGTGATCCAGATCCTAACGCAGACACTCAAGGAGATCCAGACTTCCAACTATGATGAGTCTAAAGCCGCCAGCATGTCTCAGGAGTTTGAGAAGTATACGTTTGTGAAATCAGCATCACGTGAGGAGTATTTACGTTTGATTAAGCAGAAGGTTACTCAGCTCCGGGCGGGTATTCGTCCTTCTCAGCCCATATCGCACGGAATGGGTGGTGGGAATGGAATGGCGGGGAATGGAATGGGCGGTAATGGAATGGGCGGTAATGGAATGAGTGGTGGTAACAGTATGGGAGGTGGGAATGGAATGGGGGGTGCTAACAGTATGGGGGGTGCTAACAATATGGGGGGTGCTAACAATATGGGAGGAGTGAATGGTATGGGCGGCGGTAACAATATGAATGGAGTGAATGGAGTGAATGGTATGAATGGAGGAACTGGCGGAGGAATGAGTGGAGGTATGAGTGGAGGTATGGGAGTGAATGGAGGAGGTCTTTCAGGGGTTATGGGTCAAAATACTCAGAATGGACAAAATGGTATGAATGCTCAAATGGGGAATGTCAATATGGACTTCTATAACCGCCAGACTCACTCGCCGGTTCGGAATATGGGTATGAATCAGTCTTCCCAGAACTCAGCTCCTACACAAAACAACCCCCTGGCTCAAGGCCAAACGTCTCAGATGAATGTGGGGCTGCACCTGAATCAGTCTCTCCAAAATCATCAAAACCAGCCTCACCAATCGCAACCTCAACCTCCACAATCTCTGCAATCGCCCCATCTTCAGCCTTCTCAGCAGCAGATCCAGCAGATTAGCACTATGATCCGAACTGTGCCTATTCCGCCTGCTTTGCTTGCCAAGGTACCTAATTTACCTCCCAATATCAATACCTGGACGCAGATCTATGATGGTTTCCAGAAGAAGATCATTCCAGCATCGGCCATGCCCATCATTAAGGAGATCCACAATGCACATTTCCAAATGGCCTTAAGGCAGAATCAGCAGGAGAAGATGGCTCATTTCCGTCGCATGCAGCCTGATCTGGCTAATTACATGGCCAATGGACAAATGGGGCAGAATATGGGGCAGAACATGGCTCAAAACCTGAACATGGCTCAGAATAAGATGGGCCAGAACCAGAACCAGAACCAGAACCAGAACCAGAACCAGAACCAGAACCAGAACCAGAACCAGAACCAAAACCAGAACCAGAACCAGAACCAAAACCAGAACCAAAACCAGAACCAGAACCAGAACCAAAACCAAAACCAAAACCAGAACCAAAACCAAAACCAGAACCAGAACCAAAACCAAAACCAAAATCAAAATCAGGCCCAGGCACAGAAGAAAATGGCCATGGACACCGTGGGCAATATGGGCCATCTCAACACCCCCAACATGCAGGCTAACCAGATGCAAATGAACCTGGCGTTCCGAAACAAGCCTCAAGGTGGGGCTCAGGGTGCAGCGACTATGCAGAACTCTGTATCACAGCAACCGGCCCAGAACAACGCTGCTGCTGCCAAAGCGGCCAACATCCACATTACCCTGCAGGATCTAGTGAAGTACTCTGGCGATGCCATGGCTCTTTTAAGCCGGCTCCAACAAAACGGCTCTGTTTCTGCCAATTTGGACCAGGCACTGAAGCTGAATTTCGTCCGCAAGTATATCTATCATCAGAAACTCAATGCGTTCAAGGCTCTGCAGAAAGCTCAGCCGGCCAATTCCATGATGCATGCATCCCAAGGTCAGCAAAATTCGAATATAATGGGGAATTTCAATATGAACCAGCAGAACCAGAACCAGGGTCAAATGCACCAGAATCAGGGCCAAAATCAGGGCCAAATGCATCAAAACCAAGGCCAGAATCAGGGTCCGAATCAGGGTCAAAACCAGAGCCAAAACCAAGGCCAGATCCCTGTGAACATGCAGAGGAATATGAACTTGATGAACCAGAATCCATCCAACCAGCCCTTGGCCCAGAACTTCAACCCTGGCATGAACATGCCCCGCAACACGGTACAGGCCAATATGCCTGGAGTGCCTTCCAAAGACGCCAACACTCCCAACCCGGCCCAACGGGCAGCATCCATTCTCCCCACGCTTACGGACGAGCTCAAGGCCAAATTGCGGTCGTTGTTCGAGGAAGTCTCCCGCAGTTCCGTGCAGCTTAAAGACGTGACCTTGCTATTATCCGACAAAGACAAGGCGCTGGTATCGGAACTAATGGTCCGCATCACCCAGCAATACGCCAACGTCGACAGCATCCTTAGCTATTTCTTTGTGCTCACCAAGAATATCGAGGGCACGCGAAGGTTGATCCAGATGAAGAACATGACCAAGAACATCATCGACAATCTCCAGCGCGGAGTGTACCTTGCTGGGCCCGAGTTACTTGAGAAGATGAGTGCCCAGTACCAGAAGCATTTCGATTACGTCAAGGAGCAGATCAACATGAGAAGAGCGCAGCAGGCGAGGATGCAGAATCTGGGTCAGATTTCAGGCCAAATTCAAGGCCAAATGCAAGGCCAAATGCAAGGCCAAATTCAGGGCCAAATTCAGGGCCAAATGCAGGGCCAAATGCAAGGCCAAATGCAAGGCCAGATACCGGGCCAGATACCGGGCCAGATGGGCCAACTTGGAGACCAGCCAGTGAACCATATGCAGCATCCCAATGCTTCTGGGTCAGGAAATTTCAATTCCAATGGGTTCAATAACCCGAACCCGAACCAGAATCCGAATATGGGAAATGTGGGAAATGTGGGAAATGTGGGAAATGTGGGAAATGTGGGAAATATTGGAGTTGTTGGGAATGTGGGTAATGTGGTTGGAGCAAACGCTCAGAACCATTACCTTGGAAATAATCTTCATTCCATGAACCAGAAGAACTTGGCCGTGAGCCTGAGCCCCATTATCCCCAGTACCACATCACCCAAAGGCTCCAAAGCACCCTCCAGGAAAACCACTTCTGCCCGCAAGAAGCAGAAGTCGCTGGTATCTGCCTTACCTACTCCTGCAGCCAGTGCCCCTACGCCAGCCACATTGGCCAATGCCATCAAAACCCCCAATTCCGTCCCTACTCCTCGCATTCCGACTGCTGCTACCAGCAACAAGGGAACCCCCAACGAGGTGTCTCCGCAGTCCAACAAGCCGGTGTCTGATAGTGCATTGCCGATTGCCAGAGATGTATTTGAAACCGGTGTCATTGATAGCAAGTTGATGAAGCGCAGAGAACTCTCTAAGCTGTCACCGCAGACGTTCTGTCTCTCGGCACTTTCCAACCTCTTGGGGCTTCCCGAAGAAGAAGAGAAGACTGGGCCTCTCAGTGCAGGCAGCCAAAAGACAGGACAGAAGAATGGACACAGGCCTCTTTCCCCCAGCAAAGCCACGTCACCCTTCAAGAGCATCAGCTCTCCTCTTTCAGAGAGTCTGGGGTGGACCAGCACCATCAAGCCGCAGGCCATTGTTTCGGCATTCATGCTGGTGGATTACGTGGAGGAGCTCAGCCGGACTGATATTCTCGACGAGTGTGCCGAGATGGTGGAGATAAATTTCCAAGAACGTGAGAGCATGAAGCGCAAAAGTGATGATGATGACCTTGACTTACTTTTTGGCGAAGATAAGAGCGATGACTTCATGAGGTGTATGAACGAGCCTTTGGAATTGGACGGCTGGAATGCCTGGATGGGCAAGTTGCAGGCTTAGCCTTAAGAAATGATTCATTTGAAGGAGAATCTAATGGAAAAGTCCAAAGGGTCCAAAGGGTCCAAAAGGTCCAAAGGGTCCAAAAGGTCCAAAAGGTCCAGCTGTCTATTGAAGGTGTCTAAGAAGGTTAAAGAAAAGGGTCTAGGCAAGAGTCTAGGCAAGAGTCTAGGCAAGGTTTTAAGCTACTGAACTGATGTCTAGATGCAATGCTGCTATGCTATACTATTGCTTAAGGTCAATCAAGGTCTATGGTACAGGATCAAGGCTATAGACTATGGTGTATGGAAGATCTACTGTCATGAAAAGTCTACCGAGGATGGCTACATGCTATAGCTAAAGCTAACAAAGCTAACAAAGCTAACAAAGCTACCAACTGCTCTGAAGAAAAGCTCCAATCAATAGCTCTGATTAATAGCTCAACAAGTACTTCAATAACTATTAAAAATATCACTTCAATTGAATGGTTCCAATATTCTCTCCTCCACTGTAGTATAGTATTAGTATGAGCCGCACTTTTTTTTCCACCGTCTTTGTGTTTATGGGTTGCGCACGACCCGTTAGTACTGAGCACCTTAGCTCCTCATTTAATCCACCACTTTTTCTTCCTTAAATCACTGGAAACCAATTCCAAAAGCCACCACTAAAATCAATTCCAATAATCCAATCAAGAATCTCATTCTGATTCTTATTAATTCTTGTCCTTGTTAATTGTCTTTGATTGACTGTTAATTGTCTTTGATTGACTGTTAATTGTCTTTGATTGACTGTTAATTGTCTTTGATTGACTGAGTATTGTCTTTGATTGATTGTAATTCTTGACTGATGAGTGACGGAATTTCGGTGGCGTTTGTTTGTCTTGGAAACATGTATGTCGTCAGATTGCATTGACCATTGAGTCATTGTACTAACAATAGCTGCCGGTCGCCTATGGCGGAGGCCGTGTTTCGACAGACGGTTAAGGATTTGGGGTATGAATCGCAGATCAAGGAGATCGACTCATTTGGCACGTCAGGCTGGCATATTGGCGAAAGCCCCGACTCAAGGTCGGCCAGCACGTGTCGTAAACATGGGGTACCAGTGAAACATGCAGCTCAACAAATCACCAGCTCGGACTTTGAGCGGTTTGATTATGTGATTGGTATGGATGAAGCCAATAAGAGCAACTTGCTCCATATGCGGCCACGCAATAGTAAGGCCGTGGTGAAGATGTTTGGGGAATGGAGGTCCGACCCTCAGTACTCGCAGGTGGTGGAGGATCCGTATTATGGGGGTCGTGATGGCTTTGAAATCAACTTCAGGCAAATCTCCCATTTCTGTGAGGAGTTCTTGAAACAGGAACTCGGAAAGTAAAGTCACTTTCTCCATATCATACTTTCCTGCCAACATATTCTTCTTGACATGTTTCCTTATAAGTTGACGGAGGTAATAATGGAATTGAAAAGCTGGTGGATGTTAACTGATGACTGATGATTCTCGTGATCATTAATTCAAGAGATGTTATTGTGATGGATGAAATGAAGGTTTCAAGAATCAGATCCAGACATGCTAATTTCTGTTCAAGTCAACTGAGAATTGTTATATTGCATAACATTCGGATCAGATTCCCCAATTGTATCTGATACTCAAATCCTTTGGAATCCGTGATATTCAGGATATGATCCCCGGTATTCAGAATCACTATGCACCACTAGTACTACTTGATATTGCCACTAGTTGTAGTGGACTTGAAACAACCTTTCAAACCGTATTATGAGTCTTTTGTCAATGCCGAACTCAAGGTGTCACCCACCTTCATCTTGCCCTAGGATGTTCCAGTATTAATTATCAAGTAGCATGAGTATTAGTATCAAATATCAAGTAGCATGAGTATTAGTATTAATAAGTGTTGATGATAGACATCTTCTGAATTCTGGAAAGCGGCTGCTTAGGTTCCACATTGTATTTCTCCACAAAAGTATCATTCTCAGCACGAAATGATCATATTTCAAGTTTCAAGTTGTTTCATTAAAACACCATAAAAATTTCCTGGTTCAAGTTTGATGGTAATTTCATATTTCATAAACGTTTCTTTGTAGTCCTTTGAATTCCTGCACATAGCCCTTGATCTAGTGCCAGTTTCAGTTTCAAACTGATTTCAAAGTTTCCTAGTTTCCTAGTTTCCTAGTTTCCTAGTTTCACAGTTTCCTAGTTTCACAGCAGTTTCACAGTTTCATAGTTTCAGTACTGTCAGTATACAGTACAGACGGTCGTCTTCACCAGATCTTGAAACCAAAGTCTAGTCCAATAATCATGTGACGTATGGCTCCATAATCTAAATCATTGGAAATCTAAAATACTCATTATCGCATGGGGGAACGGGGGGAACTGGGTACATATTTATACCCGGGGACATGCCACAAAAGCGTATGCACACAAACGCAGCCCCCAGATCTGAAACGCAAAATATATAAATACCAACAACGCCCCACTAATATTTTTCTGAAAAAACTACAACCAACTTTTACCCCTTGCTATCCTTTTTACTATTACAGCTATAAAGTCATAACCAGTGTATTAAAATACAAGACACTGAAACACAAATAGATCTGAAACACGCTGAAACCGTCTGAAACCGTCTTGAAACCGTCTGAAACCGTCTGAAACCATCTGAAACCATCTGAAATACTCTTGAAACCGTCTGAAACCGTCTGAAACCGTCTGAAATACTCTTGAAACCGTCTGAAACCGTCTGAAACCGTCTGAAACCGTCTGAAACCGTCTGAAACACGCTGAAACACGCTGAAACACGCTGAAACACGCTGAAACACGCTGAAACACACTGAAACACGCTGAAACCATCTGAAACAACTCAAATACCTTCAAATCCTAAACATTTCAAAGCTCGAAAATTACATACAGATTTAATCATATCTTTGATACTTTCCTTGATTTCTATACTATTGGACGTGCGCGCACCAATAAATTCTCACTACATCAACACCAGATACTCACTCTAAAGCAATACTACCACTCCAGCCACAGCAACCGTCCTCCAAACCATCCCATCCCAATTCATCCTAATCAATGAGTTCACGAAAACTACAACAGGAGTTCGACAAGCTCCAGAAAAAAGTTGCCGAAGGTTTACAGCAGTTCGACGAAATCCACGATAAGATCGCCGCCACCGACAACCCCAGTCTAAAGGATAAATTGGAGGGTGATCTCCGCAAAGAGATTAAGAAATTGCAGCGGTCGCGTGATCAGGTCAAGCAATGGTCAGGTGACCAGAGCAATAAGCTCGACCGGGCAGCTTTGCAAGAAAGCAGGAGTCGTATTGAGAACGCCATGGAGCGGTTTAAGGAGGTGGAGAAGATCTCCAAATTGAAACAGTTCTCCAATGAGGGTTTGGAAATGCAGGCCAAGTTGGGTGCTCGTGGGTTAGATGAGGCCAAGAAGATTGAAGCCCTGCGCTACATCACCGAGGCGTTGGAGGACTTGAATCACCAATCGGAGCTCTTGGTGGCGGAGAGTGCCCAGCTCCTGCATAAGAAGAAGTCGCCATCCACACAGGCGGTAATGGAGGACTTGGCCATGAAGATCGAGCGGAATAACGGTCACGTGGCCAAGTTGGAGTTGATTCTACGCAATCTTGATAATGACCAATTGGCTCCGGAACGCATTGACGATATCAAGGATGATTTGGACTATTACCTTGAGAATAACCAGCTGCCGGATTTCGTGGAGTATGATGATTTCTACGATACCTTGGAATTGGACGAGTCGTTGGAGGTTGTGACTTTTCCTGAGGAACTTCCAATTGATGGACAAAAGAGGGAAAAATCCGAAAAGCCTGAGAAGAGTGATAAAGTGGAGAAGCCAGAAAAGAGTGATAAAGTGGAGAAGCCAGAAAGGATTGAAAGAAATGATAGAAATGAAAAGAGTGAAAGGGTTGACAAGAGTGAAAAGAGTGAAAAGAGTGATAAGGACGGATGGAAAATGGCTTCGCTTAATGCTACGCCTCCTCCTCCCAATTCCTGGTCAAGTTCCCAGCTCCATGCGTCACGAGGCCACTCTGCACCTTCTGGGTCCAATTCTGCTGTGGGTACAGGTGTGGTTCCTGCTACTGCTCCTTCAAGAGCACCACCTCCAGGCTTGAATACTCATTCTAAAGCAGGAACCCCAGCAACTCAAGGGACTCCAACAACGCCAGTGTCTCAAGGTCCAAATACAGGGCTTCGAGCCGGCAAACCCACCGTGGCTGAGGAACTCAAGAAGAAGGCCATCTCGCAAGCGTCCAACGACATGGACAAGACCCAGAACCAGAACCAGACCCAGAACCAAGCCTTTAATAACACTGGTCAGGCACAAAGTGCCCCCCACACTTCCGAGGCACACCCCAACTCGCCGTCGATCAAGCTTTTTGGCAAGAACCAATCCAGTTCCAGTCTTCGCAACCCCAGCCTGGTATCGCCCGATTTGGGCCCGGAACGCAAGGAGCCTCCCACCGGAGCAGCTGCTCTTGCACATAGAAGGTTGAACAACCCACTTCCGTTTTCGGAAATTGCCCAGCAGCTCGAGGCATCTCTCCTCAACTGCCCCGATTCGTTCGACCTGGAAAACCCCCGCCAATACAACCCCACCAACGTCCACCCTTCGTCCGTGGACTACCCGCAGGAACCAATGTACGAGTTGAACTCCATGGCGATCATGAGGAAGTTCGATACCGATACCTTGTTCTTTTGCTTCTACTACAACGAGGGCGTGGACAACTTGGCCAAATACAATGCGGCCAAGGAGCTCAGCCGCAGGGGCTGGGTTTTGAACGTGGAGACCAAGCAGTGGTTCTCCAAAGAGGAGAAGGTGAAGAGACATTCGGAGTTTAACCTTGAAAACAATGCAGGTGAAGCCGAAAAGGGAAGCTACAAGTACTTTGACTACGAGAGCAGTTGGTTGGTTCGGAGGAAAGATAACTTTGAGTTCAAGCCGGAGTTGAAGCGGACGTTCTAGAATATAGGACACTAATGAGATACGATCTTGTAATTGCACGTGACGGCAATCAATGGAAATACCATGATAGTTAACACGGAATGTCGATCTTGGGAGCGAGACTGCTCGTATGAGTGAAGAAGATATGCGTACGAATGAGGACATTGTTTAGTGATAATATAGCAGTAACAACGCGACTTTTCCAGCGCAGGAGTGCATATAAGCACTCCCCCCTATATGCAGGTTCGGACGATAAGGCAGTATCACGCGCGAGTTATGATACCACCCAAGTACCGGAAAGATAGTCATTCAAACCAAAAGAGGAAAGGATAATATATTATAATGGTTTTGGAAAATATATAAATTTAAAGTGGTCCTGCATACAGCGCCCGCAAAAAGCTTAATACCGGTACTTTGAGAAACCTGCACCTTGTAACATCTCGCATACCCCCTGCAGCTAGAAGATCACGTGATCAGTGCACTTTTCCTGCACATACGGCATACTACGCCTGTTCCTGCACCCAATCCACACTGCGTCGTTTTCCTCGTCTATCTTAGCCGAATTGCTACCTTCCCAAGACTGCATTCTTTCTTTATTCCTCCTACCATATACAAGACACGTTTGTTTCACTAGTGTTTCATAGTACCTTCAGCCTTGTTTTACAAATTCTCCCGCCTTGATTTGTTTCTGTTTCAAGTACTTGTTTGGTCGTGTATCTTCCAATATAGCCCCGTTTTTTATCTTCCCTGGCTTTGTCATCATTTGTTGAATTCATTCTAGATCATTAAAAGAGATCAAATTGTATAATTCAGGCATTTTAAGCGTTTCAATTTTCAAATTTAAGGGGGTTTTCATTTTAAGGGGGTTTTCATTTTCAGAGGTTTTCAGTTTAAGGGGTTTTCAATTTAAGGGGTTTTCAATTTAAGGGGGTTTTCAGTTTGATCTTTCTTTAAAATGAATTTCATATTTTCAACCCCAGATTCAGCGTTTAATGATTTGAAATTACAACACATCACTCTACGACGTCGGGTAGATGCCACGTCATCGAATCTGTTACCTACTGGTGCTGATGGGTGTGTGATTTGCTCCAGTACAATGGCATCGTGCCCTAATTGTCCTTCTGGACAAGAGTGCAATCTTCGTACGCGGACGTGCTCCTCTTGTCCTGAATATGTGTGTGTGGAGAGTGGGAATGGGCTGTCATCTGGTACTCCTATTGGGGGTATTGTTGGTGGCGTTGTTGGGGGTATGGCGGTCATTTTGGTGGTGCTTGCGGCTTATTACTTCCTTGTGTACCGTAAGAAGAAGGTACTTGCGAATGAAATCAATTTGGATGACGAAAGTTACTTTGGTACTGCTAGTGCAGGTAACCAGGGGTTTGATGATGATCTGGTTTCTGGTGAAAAAGAACGGCCTCATGCTCTGAGGCAACAGCTGACACTGTCGGTGGGAAAGCAGCCGCCGATTTCGTCCTATGACTCGTTTACGCG
This sequence comes from Metschnikowia sp. 04-218.3, assembly GCA_002374635.1. Lineage (NCBI taxonomy): Eukaryota > Fungi > Ascomycota > Pichiomycetes > Serinales > Metschnikowiaceae > Metschnikowia > Metschnikowia sp. 04-218.3. The sequence goes on from NLAC01001372.1 coordinate 91,216, forward strand.
TCCTCCTGGCTACCATTTACGAGGCAAGAGGGGCATCACAAAGGGTGTTGGTGGTGGTGCACTTGGGGCTTCTGCTGGTGTTGGAGGAGCGGAAGGAAATGGTGCTGGATTTGGTGATGGTGTTGGTGCCGGTCTTCGTGGACTTGGAGAATCTCTTGGGTACTCCGATAAACGACGTTTCTCTATGGAGACTACTGCTTCTAATACCAACGCGCTGAATATCCTCCCCATCGCCTATATCCCCGGGGTGACGATCCGAGCCACTCGGAATAATACAGGGTCCATCTACCTGGCGGAAGACTCTGTGTTTTCCGACTTCACGGGAATTGATAATGCTCTGATTGTTCACCAACAAAGTGCAGGGCCCCAGGTACGGAGCACCATGACTGCAATCAAAGCCCAGCCTCGGTTAGTTAACGTGGGCAAGATCATCGAGGACGACGAAGAGGATGATGATGTTTCTCATTCTCATGATATATCTACGGGATCAGTATGGAACCTGGACAATGCCAAGACGAAGCCGCAGGAGGTTGATTCCACGTTTGAAACCAATAAGCTTGCAACCAAGGTGTACGGGTCCAATGAGCCGGAAGTTCGGGAAGATGCTGAAGATGTGTTTCAATCGGCCGAAGTTTTGGTTGACTCTGATTCTGATGTGGATTCCGATATAGGAGAGATCCACCGTGCCACTTCTACCAGACGGGAACGTGAGATGCGTACCGAGACGGAAACCGGGGATGCTCCGGATGACGAGTCCATTGGTTCATTTACCCTTGATGTTGGGAGGTAACACCAAGAAAAGGTTTAATTCTGGTACTACCAAATGTCTGATTTCGATCATTGGTTTCATATGGGCTCATTGATCTTTTCTCCACTGGTACCTGGAACTTTAACTGGTATTTATTGATTGGACTGAGTGACAAAACGATACAGTATTTTTTACTGAGTGACAAGGATACAGTATTTTTTACTGACTGACAAAACGATACAGTATTGAAATACTGACTGACAAAACGATACAGTATTGAAATACTGACTGACAAGGATACAGTATTTCTTTACTGACTGACAAGGATCTACTACTTCAATACTGAGTGATCGGTAGTGTTAGCTCCGCTAGTCAGTGACCAATGGTACTAATTTGTACTTAATTGACTAGTGCATTGGACGATAAAGATGAGATCTATGGTTTCTGATCCTTGAGATTCATTGGATTCACTGATCTCATTGGCGATAGTACCAAGATTGGGAATATCTGAACATTGGCATTTTGCCACACTGCTGACCATAGCAAACATTTTGCATCATGCATAGATAGATTTATTTTAACAAAACATTAGTAAAGTAAACAGTGAGTTTGTAGAATTATGGAAAGATTATTCTGTATCCAAGTTCCTGTATGAATTGTTTCCTGCATATACGATTTCCTGTATATAACAACGATCCTGCATATAATATTTCCTGCATATAAGATTTCCTAGTGAACATGGATGACAAATCGACCACCTAAACCATGAACAAGTACTTCAACTGCAAAACTATAGTAGAAAGAGTAGTGTCAATATCAATTTATGAGGAAGTGTACTATTGTAGTTTGATAGAGAATCCTGCAGTAGTGTATACAAAATAGTCACATGCTCAGTATACCTAGCAGTACTATTCAATATAGAATCCGTCTAGATATTAGTAAAGTTCACCATACTCAGTATACAATAGTTAATGAATGAAGAGTCAGTATAGTGTAGCAGTGTAGCAGTGTGGTATAGTAGTATTCTGGTTATATGCAGTATTCTGGCTATATGCAGTACCATCGCAATATGCAGTACCGACCAAAATCAAGGCAGAAGTAGTCAAATTCTCCATACTCAGAATACAGTAGTTAATAAATGAAGAGGCAGTAGAGTGTAGCAGTTAGGAATAATTATACAGGCCCTAGAAGTGTGTATCTGTGACTTTGGATGAGCTACAAGGACAGGCAAATGAAGCCATTGGACGTGTCTAAGCCACAATTTCTTAATATGGAATTCTTAAGATGAAAGAAACAAAACGTTCCATAATCCACTATTGGCTATTTTAGGAAAGTCATGAAAGCACTGAAAGGGGTACCCAACAAAGTAGAAAAGTAGAAAAGTGGAAAAGTGGAAAAGTGGAAAAGTGGAAATCTAGAAGTCTAGAAAACTAGAAAACTAGAAAACTAGAAAACAAGAAAACTAGAAATCTAGAATCTCTAGCGAATGCTCGAAGTTTTTCCATATTCGAATATACAATTGTTATAACTCTTTATAAATCCCAGACCTGTAAAAGTTCTACCAATACCAAACTCTAGATACTCACTCTAGACATTTGAATCTTGTTACTGTATACTCTATAACGATAAAACAAAACAAAACAAACAAAAATCAAGCTTGATATTATTATTAGTATTGATATAAAAACTATACTTGTTTTTACTAAATGTGTATTAACCATATCATCATCATATCATCATCACAGCTACGTTAAGCTACGTTAAGCTACGTTAAGCTAAGTTACGCTAAGTTACGCTAAGTTACCCTACGTTACGCTTAGTTAAGCTAAGTTACGCTAAGTTTGGTGAAGTTTGGTGAAGTTACGCTAAGTTACGCTTAGTTTGGTTAAGTTGGTGAAGTTGGTGAAGTTGGTGAAGTTTGGTGAAGTTAAGCTTAAGCACTGACGAAGAAGGTGCATGAGAAATCGCAACCATTCTTATTCCTATAGTATTCTTATTCCTATAGTATTCTTATACTATTCCTATAGTATTCTTATACACTATACTATTCTTATACTATTCTTATTCTTGTACACTATACTAATGGCTACGACTGGTACTACTACAGGATACTAGTACTGCTACTACAGGATAGAGGATACAGGATAGAGGATACTAATACGTACTACAGAACAATTACTACAGGATACAGGATAGCAATGGCTACAGGATACTAATTGTTACAGACTACTACATTCAGTTCTGTAGAGTTAAAAAGAGATTCTAGGACCTACAGTGGAAATCTAAGCACGCTAACAGTCTTCAGAGGAGATTTATCATGACATTATTTAACTTAGAAAAGCTGAATAATTGAAATTTGGCGAAAAATGGGAGAAATTGGGGGTTTTATATATGAAAAATAGAGGGTCCTGCATATAAGCGGGTATATTCAAAGGCATACCAAAAACAAAGCATGAAAAATAAAGTCTTATTCCACGTGATATTACCTTCTCAATGGTACTAAATACTATTACATACTAAGATAGACTGAAAAAAACATTCTTTACCATTGTTAGGAATCATCCCTCAGGCCCTAGAATTGAGTATCTGAGACTTTGGATTAGCCACTAAATGTCAGGCAAGTTGAAATCTTGGAAATGTTTGAACCGTAAGAATTTCTTAGTATGGAATTCTAAGGATAAATGGAAACAAAACGTTCATAATTGACTATTGGCTGTTTCAGAAAAGTCAGGAAAGCCCTGAAATGGGTACCAGAGACAGTGGAAAAGTGGAAAAGTAGAAAAGTGAAAAAGTGGAAAAGTAGAAATCTAGAAGTCTAGATGAATCGTCTAGCGATCTCTCCAAGTTTATTTCCATATTCGAATCTACAATTGATATACCGGTTTTATAAATCCCAGTCCTACAAAGGTTCTAACATATACAGTAGATAGTACATACAGTTTTTATACAGCTTTATACAGTAGATAGTACAGTAGATAGTAAACAGTCTTTATACAGTAGTCTTAGTATTAGTAGACAGTAGATAGTACAGTAGACCGTAGACAGTATACAGTATACAGTAGAGTAGTTGTAGTAGACAGTAGATAGTACAGTGCAGTAGTTGTAGTAGACAGTGGTATACAGTAGACAGTACAGTAGACCGTAGACCGTAGACCGTAGACCGTAGACAGTAGAGTAGTTGTAGTATACAGTAGATAGTACAGTAGATAGTCTTTATACAGTGGTATACAGTAGATAGTCTTTATACAGTAGTTGTAGACAGTACAGTACATAGCCTTTATACAGTAAACAGTAATCAGTACAGTAGATAGTCTTTATACAGTAGTTGTAGTCTTAGTGGCAGAGATACTTACCATTTGAAAAGACATGATATGTATATAAGATTCCCGGAAATGGTAAAAGAGGTTTCTAGTTCATAATTCTTTATTCTTCATTCGTTATTCGTATTGACTTTTGTTTCAGAATCAATTCAACTCTGAATCTCAAAATACCGTCTCTTAAGAAATAAATTATAACCTTAATAGCTCCATTACATATAAAATCTCTTACCATTCTTTTATATGGTACAGTAAATATTGGTGGGAATGGACATCTTAGACAAGTCACCGAAACTCGGAGGTCAGTGTAGGATTAGATGAATATATAAAAAGAAACTATGTAGTCTTGACACTGTATGTAGTCTTGACCGAGTCTATCTTTCTTAAACATTGTACTATTACTTGGCTGTACTGGTCTTGTATCCTGGTCTTGTATCCTGGTCTTGTATCCTGGTCTTGTATCCTGGACCTTATATACTGAACCTCGTGGATACTCTTCGCATACGTTTAGAATTAAATCTTGGAAAAATTAAAATAAGGATTAATCGATTTTCCCCACTCGGATCTACTATATGAATGTTAGGAATCATTCTACAGCCCTAGAATTGAGTATCTGAGACTTTGGATTAGCCACTAAATGTCAGACAAGTTGACCATTGGACGTGCCTAAGCCACAAGCATTTCTTAATGTGGAATTCTAAAGATGAAAGAAACAAAATGTTCCATAATCGACTATTGGCTGTTTCTGGAAAGTCCTGAAAGCCCTGAAAATGGTACACTACAATATAGAACAGTACAATATAGAACAGTAGTATAGAACAGTAGTATAGAACAGTAGTACAGGACAGTAGTAGAATTTATAGAAATATAGTCGAGCCTTGAAAAGCACTAGAAACCATTGTTTGCCCATGATTAAGTACTCTAGTACATTTAGTAAAGATTAATATTTGGTGTAGTCAGTCTCACGTACAGTTCCTATGGTACGACAAATACTCACTCTTACCTCACTTTAATACAGTATTCAGTTTCTGTATTATAGTGTAGTCAATAGTCAGTATTACTGTAATAATATGTAACTTATCATGAATCACTTTGTGGAAAACTATGACATTTTAACCCATATGGTAGTTTTTTTTGGGTACGTGGGTCAGACCCTCGGAATGGTCACGTGACGGCCATCTACCTCCTCATAGCTGCCCACACAATCAACTTATAGACTTATGCATGATATATATTGATGACGAAATTCAGGAGATGCCAATAATATAAACCATTTTCGAAAAGACTTTTTTGGGGGGACGATGAAACGACCTGAGTCAATAGGTCGGAACTGGATATAAACACTGGAAACTGCATATAAGCCCTGGGAACTGTATATAAGCCCTGAGAACTGCATATACACACCGGAAACTGCATATACGCCCCCGGAAATGCCACTTGGACCCTCGGGTCCACTCAAAACTGGCTGCAACTTACCACAAATACATTCCTTTACTTGACTGAAGTTGTTGTAATATTCTTAGTACTAATGAAATGAAACCTCCATGATGGATATGGTTTTACTTTATGTATCTGGTCTGAATTAGTTCCTGATCCGTTTTCAACCAGTTTAATAATGGACATTTCCGGATTTGAATCTTGTTGACTTAGTCATTTGATCTCTAGAACGTCCTCTGAAGCCACCACAATTTCGTATCCTACACAATATTATTGGCATTGTGGTGGTGGATGGAATAGATCAACCAGACACACTAGAAGTGTATATAAGAACTAGGATTCATGGGGTTTAAACCTTAATTACTACAGTGAGCTATATATGAAAAACCTTTCTTGGAATTAGCTTTGGCCTCTTTGACTTGGATCTATAGGTTAACTCCTTCCGTCTCAAAGTATGGAAACATTCTATAGATTAAACTTAGACTATTTCTTGAACAGTTATATTCCTGTATAGTCTAGTATAGTATGGTATGGTATAGTCTAGTAAATTATGGTATATCATAGTATAGTGTAGTGTAGTATAGTATAGTATGGTATAGTGTAGTCTAGTAAATTATGGTATATCATGGTATGGTATAGTGTAGTCTAGTGTAGTCTAGTATGGTATAGTCTAGTGTAGTGTAGTATGGTATAGTATAGTCTATTGTAGTCTAGTATAGTATGGTATTGTATAGTCCAGTATAGTAATATAGTATGAGTATGGTATAGTCTAGTAAGTTATGGTATAGTATAGTATGGTATAGTATAGTATAGTATAGTATAGTATGGTATAGTATGGTATAGTATACTATATCATAGTATGACTATGAGTATTGGTATGAGTAATAGTATGGTATTGTATGAGTATGAGTACTAGTATAGTATGGTATAGTATAGTATAGTATAGTATGTGTATGGTATAGTATAGCATAGTATTGGTATGAGTATTAGTATGGTATTGTATGAGTACTGGTATGAGTACTAGTATGAGTACTGGTATAATATAGTCTAGTCTAGTATGAGTATGAGTATGAGTACTGGGATAGTATGGTATGGCATAGTATGGTATAGTCTAGTGTAGTCTAGTATGGTATAGTGTAGTAAATTATGGTATAGTATGGTATAGTATAGTATGGTATAGTATTGGTGAGCATAGCACTGTGCTGTCTCAGTATCACTATCTCTAGTATCACTGTTCTATCCATTAGTACTAGTATAGTATGGTATGGTATGGTATGGTATAGTCTAGTAAATTATGGTATATCATAGTATAGTATAGTCTAGTGTAGTGTAGTCTAGTATAGTATAGCATAGTATAGTATTTCATAGTATGAGTATGGTATAGTCTAGTATAGTATTGTATGAGTATGAGTATTGGTATGGTCTTGTATGAGTACTGGTTTAGTATAATATTAGTATTAGTATACTATATCATAGTATGACTATGAGTATTGGTATGAGTAATAGTATGGTATTGTATGAGTATGAGTACTAGTATAGTATAGTATAGTCTAGTCTAGTATTAGTATTTCAGAGTATGAGTAAAGTATAGTATTAGTATGGTATTGTATGAGTAAAGTATAGTATTAGTATAGCATGTATTGGTATGAGTATTAGTATGGTATTGTATGAGTACAGGTATAGTATAGTCTAGTATGGTATGGTATAGTGTAGTAAATTATGGTATAGTATAGTGTAGTATAGTCTAGTGTAGTATAGTATAGTCTAGTCTAGTCTAGTCTAGTATAGTATATGAGAGTATAGTATAGCACTGTCTTGTCTCTAGTATCATTGTCCTGTCCATTACTATTGGTATAGTCTAGTCTAGTATAGTATTGGTATGAGTATTGGTAGTATTGGTATGAGCATTGTATAGTATTGTATAGTATTGGTAGTATTGGTAGTATTGGTAGTATTGGTAGTATTGGTAGTATTGTATAGTACCACTGTCGTGCCATTAGTATTATTATTAGTATAGTATTGGTGTAGCATAGTCTACTCTACTCTACTCTAGTATTGGTATAGTAAAGTCTAGTAAAGTCTAGTGTAGCATAGCTCTGTCCTGTCTCAGTATGACTATGTCTAGTATCACTGTTCTATGCATTAGTACTGGTATAGTATAGTATGAGTATGAGTATAGTCTAGTATGAGTATGGTATGAGTACTGGTATTTCATAGTATTAGTATAATATGGTATAGCATAGTCTAGTCTAGTCTAGTCTAGTCTAGTCTAGTATAGTCTAGTATATAATATAGGATAGTCCAGTATAGTATAATTGTCTAGTATAGTCTAGTATATAATATAGAATGGTTGATCAAATTTCGTATCGTTAATCTCTTTATATAACTTCTATATATCTATACATTTCAGACTATGACATGATAATTTGAAAACTTTAGATGTTGGGCGCTCGTAGTACAATCATTTTTAGTTTACTCATCTACTAGTCGTTGTATGTTCTTATATCTTTAATTAAGTAATCCAAGCTTCGGTGCAAATTAACGTTTGAATATATTTGAAGTTTTAGCTCTTCCATTGGTCTAATTTTACATTCAAATCTATTGAAATCGGAAGATTTCTTTTTGGGCTTATATCGTTTTCTTTATCTTTAAAGGGTTATATAGTTTTACTCTAGTATAGCATAGTATTGGTATAGTCTAGTCTAGTATACTATATCGTAGTATTAGTCTGGATAGTCTAGTCTAGTAATATAGTATAGGATAGTCTAGTATAGTATAGTATAGCACTGTCTTGTCTCTAGCATCACTGTCTCTAGTATCATTGCCCTGTCCATTTCTATGGGTATAGTATAATATAGTAGTAGCATAGTATAGTGTAGTATAGTAATATAATATAGTATAATATAGTAGTATAGTATAGTAGTATGAGTATTGGTAGTATGACTATAGAGCATCGGCTTCTGTAACCTGCTGTAACCTGCTCTGTAACCAGCCACTTACTGCATTGAGCTCTTCAGTAGACAGTTTGTTTCACGTTCAATAACTCCTTTCACTATAACCCCTCTAGAAGGTTAGTTCCATGGAAACCAGTAATCAATATCACAATCAACAATCAACAGTACAATCTGGAAATTAAATACCATGACATTAAAGAGATATTAATTAGGAAGTAGTAAAACCTGGCTGCACGTAATATTTATTTGTGGGCAGAAATAAGGGGGGTACTGGTATGTGTACTGGTATAGTATAGTATTGGTAGTATTGGTAGTATTGGTATAGTATAGTATTGTATAGGTTGAAAGGCCAGATTAGACATGACGTCTAGGTCAATATGTAGTATCCAGATGAACCAATAAGCTGCTCCATGAATCGATCCAACGAGGTTTAAGAAAAGGGCTCCATAATACGATCCAGAGGTTTCAGTCTGAGGGTTCAGTCTGAGGGATCGGTTACTTTTGAATCCATCTTTGGAGATTTAAGGGCCATCTTATGGAGAAAGGGAAATGAGAAAAGGAGATGCTTGTTGAGTGTATAGAAATTGTAATGTACGTAAGTTTAGTTCAAGAGAAACTTCCTGGTATAGTTGAAAAGCACAATCCAGAAACAAAGAAGATAATGATCTTTTAATTAAACGAGTTTAGAACACTATTATACTCTGGTACCTTTGGCCAGAAAGGGTATGGAAAGAAAGGTATAATGGGTATAACTGTATATGAGTGATTTTTTGGTCAGTTTTGGTCAATTTTGGTCAGTTTTGGTCCGTTTTTGGTCAATTTGGGTCAGGTTTGGTCAGTTTTGGTCCGTTTTGGGTCCGTTTTTGGTCAGTTTTGGTCAGTTTTGGTAAAAACCATATCACACTCTTATGGATTTTCGTTTGTTATTCTCCATTAGTATATTTGACAACACCAATAACATATACTCACTGGATACATTGATGCTGAACTGGAATAAGGAAGTATTCCAAAAGATCCTTTCTTATTTGTATCAACACCAAGTCTTTTTGACCCCAGTGAAATATCTTGCGTACTCTGTATCCAGAGACCTTACTGATGTAATCGCAATCAAGCTTAAGGTTGGACCTGGACTTGGACCTGGAAATCTTTAAACCTGAAAGTCTTTAAATCAAGAGTTCTAGAAACTATCCTGGTCTACTGCTTTATTGCTTTACTGGTCTACTGCTCTACAGCTCTACTGCTCTATTGCTCTACAGGTCTATTGCTCTACTATACTCAGATGGAGAATGAAATTAATGAGACTTGATTGTGGTTAAATAGAAGTTTGCACAGTCTATCACAGTATCATTGCTTAAGCATTATTGGATGGAAGACCAAAGACATAACAAACCAAAACCAAAGCTAATACTTCCAAACTCTACACTGCAATCCATACTCTTCCTATTAATAAGATAGACTAAGAGTTGTCCAGTATTCAATAGAGTAGAAGTAATATCCGAGACATAGAGATCCACCCAACTTATAGTAAAGTATAGGATAGTCTAGTAGTATGAGTACTGGTATTGTATGGTGTAGTCCAGTCTAGTATAGTATAGTATTGTATGGTACCACTGTCGTGACCATTAGTATTATTAGTATAGTATTGTGTAGCATAGTATTGGTGTAGTGTAGTAAAGCCTAATCTAGTGTAGTCTACTCTAGTATTGGTGTAGTCTAGTCCAGTCTAGTCTACTCTACTCTAATATTGGTATAGTGTAGGATAGGATAGGATAGTATATCATAGTGTAATATAGTGTAGTGTGAGATAGTCTAGTCTAGTAAAGTCTAGGATAGTAAAGTATGAGTACTGGTATAGTCTAGTATTGGTGAGCATAGCACTGTGCTGTCTCAGTATCACTATCTCTAGTATCACTGTTCTATCCAGTAGTACTAGTATAGTATGGTATGGTATAGTATTGTATAGTATTGTATAGTATAGTCTAGTCTAGTATATCATAGTATTAGTATTAGTATACTATATCATAGTATTAGTATTAGTATGGTATTGTATGAGTACTGGTATGAGTACTGGTATAGTATAGTATAGTGTAGTATTACTACAAATATTAGGATAGCATGTATTGGTATACTATATCATAGTATTAGTATAGGATAGTCTAGTATATGAGAGTATAGTATAGCACTGTCTTGTCTCTAGTATCATTGTCCTGTCCATTTCTATGGGTATAGTATAGTATTGGTATTGGTAGCATTAGTATGAGTATTAGTAAAGTATGGTATAGTATGGTATTGTATGGTATGGTATAGTATAGTATAGTATTGTATTTTATTGTATGGTAAAGTATAGTATGGTATAGTATTTCATAGTATGAGTATAGTATAGTATAGTATAGTATTGGTATAGTATTGGTATAGTATAGTATAGTCTAGTCTAGTATAGTCTAGTCTAGTATAGTATATCATAGTATGAGTATGAGTATTAGTATACTATATCATAGTATGAGTATGAGTACTGGTATAGTATAGTCTAGTATAGCATAGTATAGTATATCATAGTATTATTATGGTATAGTGTAGTATTACTATTAATATTAGTATACTATACTATGATATAGTATAGGATAGTCTAGGCAAGTATAGAATAGTATAGGATAGTATAGTATAGTATAGTATAGTATCACTGTCTCTAGTATCACTGTCTCTAGTATCATTGTCCTGTCCATTGCTATTGGTATATCATAGTATAGTCTAGTATAGTCTAGTATTGGTATAATCTAGTCTAGTATAGTAAAGTATACTATTGGTATTGGTAGTATTAGTATGAGTATTGGTAGTATTGGTATGGTGTATGAGTACTGGTTTAGTATAATATTAGTAGCAGTATAGTATATCATAGTATGTGTATGAGTATTGGTATAGTATTGGTATAGTATAGTATTGGTATAGTATAGTATAGTATTGGTATAGTATAGTATAGTATAGTATTGGTATAGTCCAGTATAGTAATATAGTATGAGTATTGGTATAGTCTAGTCTAGTATAGTCTAGTCGAGTCTAGATGAATTGTCTAGGAATCGCTCTACGTTAATTACCGTATTCGATATACAACTGATTTAATTTTATTTATAAATCCAAGACCTGCTTAAGTTGAAACAGTATAGTGTAGCCGTGGATGTATCTGCAGTACTTTATTATTCACAGTACCAGCACAATTTACAGTACCAACCAAAATCAAGTCAGAAGTAGTAAAATGCACCCTACTCAGTATACAGTAGTCAATGAATGAAGAGTCAGTATAGTGTAGCAGTGTAGCAGTGTAGTGATGTAGTATTCTGGTTATATGCAGTACTTGCCCGATTTTCAGTACATACCAAGATCAAATCACATCTAGTACATTTGTATAGGAAATAGTGCTTCATTTTATTGGTTGGAGTGGATTGTTCACCTAAAAGTCCACTCTTAGCCAAGAATGACTTTCCAATAGAGGAGACGGTCTGGTTGACTCTTCAATTATTCATGATTATCATCTATATCTACAGATTACTAATTCCATAAACATATATAAAATGCTTGTTTTGGTCATTCCTACACTTTGAATTCCCAGAAAAAAGAATCCTTTGGTTCATTGTCTATAGCGAATCCATTGGTTCATTGTCTATAGAGAATCCATTGGTTCATTATCTGTCAAGAGTCCATTGGTTTATTATCTGTCAAGAGTCCATTGGTTCATTACCTATAGAGAATCCACTGGTTCTAGTTTAACAACTAGTTGAATATTTTAAAACATTCCTTTCTAAGATTCGATCTGGTGTTGAATTGGTATTTCCTAATAGTCTAACACTTTAGAATAACGGTTTTGCGTGGACCGAAGTCGGAGAAATCGCCCGATGGAGCCAACTCCGCCCCAGTTTTATGCCCAGTTTCAACCCCATGTTTTTCCACATCCAAATCTTCCCATCCATCCTTCTTTCCCACTCTCCGCCGCTTGTTTTGGTGCTCATTTCTTTGGATAATTGCTCTCACTTCTGTACTGGGCTGCACCGGAACCTGAGTATGGCGAACATGCATAGAAATGGGATTCGGCAGTCCGAGAATCGCCAATATAGATGAAGGATTTCCGGAAGTTACCTGGATTGGGCTACTCTTTCAACAGAAAAGAGAAAAACAACCACGGAGAGGGTGGCTCCATTGTGGGCTGAGATTTGAAGGGTAAGAAGATGTTGATTATCGACCATGTCATGACTGCAGGCACCGCCATCAACGAGGCCTTCGAGATCATCGCCGCTGAGAATGGCCAAACTGTTGGCTGTATCATTGCTCTTGACAGACAAGAAACCATTATCACCCACTTGCAAAGCAAGTTGTCGGCAGAAAACTTAGAGGCCATCAAGGGCTACCGAGCTCAATATGCTCCTGCATAAGAGGTGTAGAAGCGAATATAGATTTAGATTAAGACGTGAATTCCAAGCGAGAATGTGTATAGAAATGAGAACAAGGCTCGGTCCTTATGGACAGAATTGTTTCGATGCAAATGTAAAATGTGCTATCATTACAGGGGGAAATGGGACATGCTCATGCGGCTCTAGCCTCTGATCTTCATGACCTTCTTTTTAGGGCCCTTGGCAAGTTTGGGTGCCTCAGCCACATCAGGCTCTGGATCGTAGATCAGCTTGGTCATGGGGTGTTTCATGGTCAAATTGGAGTGAACGGGCACAATAGTGTTCATGTGGAATCCCTTCACCTTGGGTAATTTCTCCGGCTCGAAGTTCTCCTCGTACTCACGTGCGTATGGAACACCACTGTTCTTGCCTATACTGGCTAGCGTGGTAGGATGAAACTTCAAGTACTTGGCAATATTGTTGTAGAGGGCTTTCTTGGTTGAGTATGGACCACATGCATTACCCTCTTTTTTATACTGAATCCTCACACGGCCTGGGTTTCCGAAATCTTGGGGGTGGGTCTTGTCCAACTCCAAAAGAACAGAAAGCCTCAAAGACCGACAAGCATGGGAAATGGTTGTGGCCAAGGGGTTTTCCACCGCCAAGTCCTGGTTCACCCGATGGCCTTGCTTGTGAGATCTGTTGATATCAAAGTAGCATGGGTAGATGATCTGTAACTCGTTGATAGCCTTGCGCTCTTCTTCAGAGAATTTCTCCACGTCGACGATACCTTTATTTGCATCTTGGGGATTGTTGACCAGGTGAAAGGTTAGATATCGTATGGGACCAGAAGTAGTTCCAGATGAAACAATAGTCGATTTAACTGAGATTAAAGACGAGGTTGTTATACAAAGAGGGTGAGATATGGTAAACAATGGGTCGTTTATTAAGGTCTAAAGAGTATACTTTCTCCTCACAATCCATACTTTCTCCTTACAATCCTTTTTTATGATTTAGCCTTTAAAGGAAGAATATAGAAGAATTGGAAACTTATGATTTAGTAATGGCCAAAGGTAATTGTCAAGAACTGTTTTAAGCATTCAAAACCTTATATTGATATACCAAACGGTAGTACCGATAAACCAAACGGTAGTACCGATAAACCAAACGGTAGTACCGATTAACTCCATCGATATTGTGCTGTGGAGAAATGGTTATTCCAGATTTGAGATTCCAATAGGTGAACCAGAAGTCGCTAAATAATTACACCGAAAAGACCAATTGTTCCAGGAGGGAGAACTCCTCCAAAGACCTTGAGAGTATGGAGCTAGCCATGATGAACTGGATACAAACACTAGCATTACGAAAAACGACTTTACTCTATCTCTCTATTATAACCTTTATTATCACCTCCAATATCACCTCCAATATCACCTCCAATATCACCTCCAATATCACCTCCAATATCACCTCCAATATCACCTCCATTGTAACCTACGCCATAATAAGACATATCATACTGGACGCTTGATCAAATGTTTCTGTGGCAATTAATGTGTATATTTGCACGGCCCACCTTGAATTGATTACCATACAAGGCTGGAGTGTGGGAACATGTTTGTCAGTTTTTTGGGGTATCACCAGCCACTGTTTAGGTGTTTAACTCAATAAGCTCCAATGAGACTTGGTCTTATGTTATACAAGAGACTGATGAATGTTTGAATTCAGTGAAAAAGGTTCCTCTGATTGTACTGAGACTATCTACTAAGATCCAATGACTATACTGAGACTATCTACGAAGATGAGAGTTGTACTGATACAGTGATGCAGTTGGACCATTTGCCTATCCCTATGTTTGAAAAAGCTGGAACACAAACCAAGGTGAAATTAAAAAAAACACTTGGTCACCAGTTCTACAATAAAGGATCTAGTGATGGTTCGAGATTGGCGTTTTTTCGGGTCAATTCTTAAGAAACAACATCCACCAAATCCTTTTGATTAGGTTCAACTCGTTCATCTTGAAAACGTTCTTAACACATTTATCCCATAATATATCCTTTCTTATATACCTTATTCCGGTAAATTCTTGAACAAAGGTTACTAAAGATTAGACTAAATTCTTGAAAAAAGGCTACTAAAGATTAGACTAAATTCTTGAAAAAAGGCTACTAAAGATTAGACTAAATTCTTGAAAAAAGGCTACTAAAGTTTAGACTAAAGGCTAGACTCTTGAAGATGGGCGTTCAAAAAAGAACTATGACTTAGTGTATTTTTTCAATAGTGGTATTTTTTCAATAGTGGTATTTTCAATAGTGGTATTTTCAACAGTGGTATTTTCAATAGTGATAATTCAAAACGGAATTTGTCATTCAATACGTTTATAGCCATACCAAGAACCTTGAATTATGCTTGTAACAGAGGTTTGGAAGTTATCGGTGCCTATCACTATGTTATAGTCCTATACTAAAGTCTAGTGGTGCACTTTCGTATTCTTTCTAGTACCATTTTCAAGATTAGACTCTGGTCGTATCTATGAAGAGTGGGAAAAGATTTGGCCAAACCTCTATAGTACTGAAATTATATTGCAGAGTACTCTATGCAAAGCCTTAGATGCAGGAATCTCTCTATTTCTTCCACAGCAGAGGAAGGTTTCTTGGAACCGAACAACAAGACGAATGAGTGGAATCTGGAATTCTGAATCTCTCAAGAAACGTACAAGACAGATTATTCTAGTATCGAATGGGAGAGACTGAATTGAGTTTCATGGATAATTAGTGATACACTCTTATGGTAAAGACTGTTATTTTGACAGACTCTTATTTTGACAGACTGTTATTTTGACACACTCTTATGGTAAAGACTGTTATTTTGATAGACTCTTATGGTAAAGACTCTCTAGGGCGATGAACTGGCTTCAACAATGCTAGAAAAAAAGGACGGTTCAATGGCTGGAGGTGATGAAACTATCCACCACTACTACTACTACTCAGTACTGTTGAGTCCAGTGACTACTACTACTACTAATAAGTACTACTAGTACTAGTACTACAACTAGTGAGTACTACTACTACTAGTACTACAACTAGTGAGTACTACTAGTACTAGTACTATAACTAGTGAGTGCTACGACTATTTAGTACCACCACTTTTACTAGTGACTATTATTGAGTAGTATTGAGTACATTGAGTACAACTACTGCTACTACTACAAGAAAGTACTACTATAGAGTACTATTGAGTATTGGTGACTACAACTGCTATTGAGTACTACAACTAGTGAGTACTACTGCTACTAGTGAGTACTACAACTAGTGAGTACTACTGTTGCTAACGAGTCAAGTGACTAATATTGACTACTAGTGAAAACTACTGAGTACTACTACAGCTACAACTAGTGAGTACTATTGACTACTACAACTAGTGAGTCAAGTGACTACTATTGAGTATTAGTGAGTACTATTGACTATTATGGAGTCAAGTAACTACTACTACTACTACTACTAGTGACTACTACTAGTGAGAGCTGCTTATGAGTTAAGTGACTATAACTAGTGACTACTACTATAGAGTCAAGTGACTACTAGTGACTACTATAGAGTCAAGTGACTGCAACTGGTGACTACTATTGACCCAAGTGACTACTAGTGACTACTACTATAGAGTACCAGCACTTTTACTATTGACTATCATCGAGTACTATTGAGTAGTATTGAAAACTAGTGACTACTATTGAGTACTACAACTCTAGAGTACTACCACGTTTACTAGTGACTATTAGTGACTACTACTACCACTAGTACTACCATTGACTACTACCAGTGAATATAGAATGCTACTACTATAGAGTACTATTGACTACTACCACTTTTACTAGTGACTATTATTGAGTACTATAGAGTCAAGTGACTACTAGTGACTATTAATGAGTAGTATTGAAACCATTGAAACTACTATTACAACAAGTCAGGACTAGTGACTACTACACCTACAACTACTGATGACTAGTATTGAAAACTACTACTATTATTGACTACTACTACTACAACTACTGATGACTACAATAGAGTCAAGTGACTACTGTAGAGTCAAGTGACTACTATGGAGTACAACTAGTAACTAGTATTGAAAATATTAAGTAATAGTGACTACTACTGACTACTACTATTGATTTATTGAGCACCACTATTGACACTCTATCGAGTACCACTATTGAGTACTACTATTACGAAGTCAAGTGACTACTATTGAGTACTAGTGACTACTACTACTGACTATTATTGACTATTATTGACTATTGGTGACTACTACAACTACTAGTGACTACTACTATGGAGTACTATAGAGTCAAGTAACTACTACTACTGAATACTGGTTACTGACTCTTATTGACTACTATTAGTATTGACTAGTCTTGACTACTACTAGGGAGTGCTACTATAGAGTCAAGTGACTATTGAAAACTATAGAGTGCTACCACTTTTACTAGTGACTACTCTTCACTACTACTACTGTTGACTACTATAGAGTACTATTGACTACTATAGAGTACTATTGACTACTATTGACTACTATAGAGTACTACCACTAGTGACTACTACTGGAAACAGAGAATACCAGTATTGAGTATTGGTGACTACTACGATTGACTACTGGTTCCTGGCTACTATTCAGTACTTTGAGTGCTAGTATTTAGTATTAGTGACTACTACCGAGTACTCTTGACTATTGAAAACTAGTGACTACTTCTCTGGATTCAAGTGACTACTACTATTGACTACTACTAGTGAGTACCATTGACTACTACCACAATTAGTGACTACTACTACTACTACAAGTTGGTATTAGTGACTAGTAAGTATTAGTGAGTACTATTGAGAACAAGTGACTACTATTGAGTAGTAGTGAGTAGTATTGAGTAGTATTGAAAAGTATAGAGGACTTCTATGGATTCAAGTGACTACTACCACTACTATAGAGTACTTCTATGGAGTACTACTACTACTATTAGCTACTAGTGACTATTATTGAGTCAATGCTACTACTACTAGTGACTACTATGGAGTACTATTGACTACTACTACTACAGCTAGGGACTATTGAAAAAGTATTAGGGACTACTATTAGGTGTAAGGAGAAAGAGTATGATGGCAAGGTCGAAGTTGCGGGCCAGAAAGAAGTGCTTGATGATATGATTGAGAAGTGATTGGACCCACAACTGACTCAAACCAAGTGACCACTATTGAAAACCACTAGTGACTTGACTATTGACTAGTGACTTGACTAGTGACTATTGACAGATGTTTCATAATTGGTAAGGCATAAGATGTTATCCCAGATGATAATAAGGACTCCATTGAATCGGTCCAAGGAGGTATTCATTTAAAAGGTTCCAGATGTATTGTTTCATTGTTTCATTGTTGTATTCGAAATGAAACCATTCATTTGTGGAATTTGGCTTTGGACATTTAAAGACGTAATGTGTTTTCCAAAAAGGAAATCCATAGATTCTAACCTTTAACCTTTGACCTTTAACCTTTGACCTTTGACCTTTAACCTTTAACCTTTAACCCTTTGACCTTTGACCCTTAACCCTTTGACATTGGTCTAACCTTTTAACATTTGTCTAACCTTTTAACCTTTAACCCTTAACATTTGTCTAACCTTTTAACCTTTAACCCTTAACCTTTGACCCTTAACCTTTTAACCTTTTGACATTTGTCTAACCCTTTGACATTTGACCATTTGACCTTTGACATTTGACCTTTGACCTTTGACCTTAACCTTTTGACCTTTGACCTTTGACATTTGACCATTTGACCTTTGACCCTTTGACCTTTGACCTTTGACCCTTTGACCTTAACCCTTTAACCCTTAACCTTTGACCTTTGACATTGGTCTATGGGAGGTTTTTCGGGAGGTAAGTTTAGTTCAAGGGGTATTCCTGGTATAAGTTTAGCAACCACAACAATTCAAAGAATTAACATATCAACATCTCTTAAATCTCAAGAATTAATACAAGACCATTATCCTTTGGTATCAAATTATAGAAACACCAAGACCCATGCTAAACAGTGTAAAAGTCAAAGTCAAGTACTCAAAGTCAAAGTCAAAGTCATAGTCAAAGTCAAGTACTCAAAGTCAAGTACTCAAATAATAGTCAAGTACTCAAATAATAGTCAATGTTAATAGAAAAGGAATGTTGGTGATTTCTTAGCGGTTAATAAAAGAGGGAGGTGTAGATTTATAAGTGAGGTGATGGTTTGGTTTGGTTGAGATAGAGGTGATTGCACGTGACGGGTTGCAAGTATGGAGTGTACTGATGTTTCCATTGTATGAAAGAATGTTTCTTAATCCGGTTGCGGTGCGTGATGCACCCTCGACCTGCTCTGCGTTTTATCCTGCGGTATTGAAAGATGTATACAGTAAGACTAGGCCAAGTTTTGGTGGTTTGAGTTGCGCACGCCCCGGATATTTGAGTCGCGCACGTCCCCTCGAATCTTCGGACTTGATCGGAAAAGAAATGTCAAAGCAACCTTGGGGTATGCGTATAGCAAGTTTCGGGGATATATTTAGAGATCACGTGTTTCGGATATCCGTTCATTTCACCGTAATTCCTTTTTTAATCCCCACCCTCGGATTTCCCCCAAGACCGAGGTTCCGGGGTTCCAAACTAAATGTTTCGGGGCAGCCTTATCCGGGACGAGCGTGCATAATTATGCATTGTGGTTGCCACTGTGCGGCCGCGAAAGGCTCCGGCCCCTCGGATCTGGCCCCGGCTACCCTCGAATCAATGGCCAACGTGCCCTCGGATCTCACCCAGCCTCGGCCCACTTGTCTCCCTAAAACCCCCTAATTCACCATCTTTCCAATTAACAAACCCCATGCACTCCCTACATCCATCTATAAATCCCCTATATATATAAAGCCATTTGTTGCCCCGTTTTTATTGCCTCGTCGGCCCCTAGTGTTGCCAGACCGGAACTCGCGCATGTTGGGCCCTCGAATTTCGTCTCCCAGTTAAACACCCTCGATTCTCTTTTCTGCAAGACCCCCACGCTCCTTGCCACCGGGTTTTTTCCGCCCAACTATATAAGCTCCGCGTTCCCTCTCAATTCTCCCCCCCTCCATATTTTTTATCATGTCTGACATTGACCAAAAAGCAATCGCCACCATCCGTTTATTGGCAGTTGATGCTGTCTCCAAAGCAAATTCCGGTCACCCCGGTGCCCCTCTTGGTTTGGCTCCTGCCGCTCATGCCGTTTGGAAGGAAATGAAATTTAACCCCAAGAACCCTGATTGGCTCAACAGAGATAGATTTGTCTTATCTAATGGTCACGCATGTGCACTCTTGTACTCTATGTTGCACCTTTACGGATTTGAATTGTCTATTGAAGACTTGAAGCAATTTAGACAACTTAACTCTAAGACTCCTGGTCACCCTGAGAGACATGAGGTTCCAGGTGTTGAACTTACCACTGGTCCATTGGGTCAAGGTATTTCTAATGCTGTTGGTTTGGCCATTGCTCAAAAGCAGCTTGCTGCGACTTACAGTAAGGAGATTTCTGACTCGTGGATTTATGTTTTCTTGGGTGATGGATGTCTTATGGAGGGTGTGTCGTCGGAGGCCTCTTCCTTGGCTGGCCACTTGAAGTTGAACAACATCATTGCTTTCTGGGATGATAACAAAATCTCTATTGATGGTAGCACCGATGTGGCCTTCACTGAAGATGTCATGAAGCGTTACGAATCCTATGGATGGGACCTTATCACCATTGAGAATGGTGACGATGACTTGGAGGGCATTGCTGCTGCCATCAAGAAGGCCAAGACCAACGACAACCCTACTTTGGTGCGTTTGAAGACCATCATTGGTTACGGTTCCTTGCAACAAGGTACTCACGGTGTGCACGGTGCTCCATTGAAGGCTGACGATGTCAAGCAATTGAAGGAGAAGTGGGGCTTTAACCCAGAGGAGACCTTTGTGGTTCCTCAAGAAGTCTACGACTACTACGGAGCAATTGCCAAGCAAGGTGCCGCTGCCGAGGCTGAGTGGAACAAGAAGGTCGAGTCCTACATCAAGAGCAACGGCGCTGACGGTGAGACTTTGGCCAGAAGACTCAAAGGTGAATTGCCTGAGAACTGGACCCAACACTTGCCAACCTACACCAAGGACGACAAGCCATTGGCCACCAGAAAGTTGTCCGAGATGGTTTTGACCAAGCTCGTGCCTCAAATCCCAGAGCTCATTGGAGGTTCTGCTGATTTGACCGGTTCCAACTTGACCAGAACCACCGACATGGTGGACTTCCAACACCCAAGCACCAAGTTGGGTGAGTACAGCGGTCGTTACATTAGATACGGTGTCAGAGAACACGCCATGGGTGCCATCATGAATGGTATTGCTGCCTTTGGTGGTAACTTCAAGAACTTTGGAGGTACTTTCTTGAACTTTGTCTCATACGCTGCTGGAGCCGTGAGATTGTCTGCCTTGTCTCACTTGCCAGTGATCTGGATCGCTACGCACGACTCCATTGGTTTGGGAGAAGATGGACCTACTCATCAACCTATTGAGACCTTGGCCCACTTCAGAGCCACACCAAACATCTCCGTGTGGAGACCTGCAGATGGTAACGAGACCTCGGCTGCCTACAAGTCTGCCCTTGAGTCCACGGAAACCCCACACATTCTTGCCTTGACCAGACAAAACTTGCCTCACTTGGAAGGCTCGTCCATCGAGGCAGCCTCTAAGGGTGGATACTACGTCCACAAGGCCGGAGACAAGGCTGACATTATCATTGTGTCTTCCGGATCGGAGGTTTCGATCTCCATCGATGCAGCCAAGAAGTTGGCCAACGAAGGAATCAAGGCCAACGTGGTGTCGATGCCAGACTTCCACACTTTTGACAAGCAGCCCCAGAGCTACAGATTGTCTGTGTTGCCTGATGGAGTGCCAATCATGTCGGTGGAGGTGATGTCGACATTCGGCTGGTCCAAGTACTCTCATGAACAATTTGGATTGAACAGATTTGGAGCATCTGGTAAGGCCGAAGACCTCTACAAGTACTTTGAGTTCACTGCTGACGGTGTTGCAGACAGAGCAGCCAAGACGGTTCAATTCTACAAGGGTAAGCCAGTGGGATCGCCATTGAACAGAGCTTTCTGAACGGACCATAGTATAAGAGTTAGTATTGAATGAAGACATCAGAATGAGAAAAGAATGAAAATAGTAGCAAGTGTGCATTGTAAAGAGTGTGATTCGTAGAGTTTATAACTCAGAGCAATTTAATCAATTGACAACGGGAGACTGATTAAATTTTCATAAATTTTGGTTGCGGCCATACCAAGTGGAAAATACTGTTTCCCGTCCGATCAACGTTAGTCAAGCCACTTAGGGCCACAGTGAGTAATGCAGTGGGAGACCATGTGTGAAATTGTGGTGCTGCAATCTTTTTGTCAAGAAGAAAGCATCAATCAATAAATGATCGCCATGTTAAACAGAGAACTGTAACATCCATACCCATACCCAAGACCACTCACTCTCTGTATGGTATAGTGAAGGAATATCATCTATAAGTATGAAGAGGAGTAGTATACAGGTCATACCTTGTCTGTAGATCCAGTACCAGTACCGATTTCTTCTTGGATCGATTCCATGGAGCCCCTTATTGTTCATCTGGAGACTTTATATTGTCCCATGAACATGTGTAACATCTCGCCTGTTCAACAATAAGTAGAAGAGTGGGGAGTAGGGTAGACTCATTCTTAATATTAGACCTGGGTATTTCTGGGCTGGTCAGTAATAGAATTTGGATTGTCATGATTGACATGATTGACCTGATTGACATGATTGACATTCTGAGGTGCTGAAAGGAATGCATCGCTCCATTGAATTGTCTTTTATGGACTTCTCTGGATATCCTGGTGTTGGACTCACTATACCGGAGCTCTTCACTCATTCATGTTAGTGTTTGTCCAGGATTTGAAGGGGAAATTTGGCTCTTGACTTTTTATGGCAGACGCATAATCTGGACTGCTATGAATCGCTGTCAGTAATGTCAAAGTGTGTATTGGTCAATTAGCCATTTAGAGACACAAGGCTGATGCTCAATTCATGATCAAAGAATTCACAGTCGTGTATAGTCTTTTCAGTATTTTCAGTCTTTTCAGTCTTTTCAGTCTTTTCAGTCTTTTCAGTCTTTCACTCCTTTCACTCCTTTCAGTCTTTTCACTCCTTTTACTCTTTTCACCCTTTTATACACTAGAAGTGTATTTCTATGTGGAAGTCAAAGAATGATCACACTTAGAAGCATTACTTTCTCGTATAGAAAGACACTGTTAACCAATTCAAAGGATTGGTTAGTAGCAATAGGATATAAAATAGGAGAGTGATATCCACCAGAGTAAAGAAGGTAGAGAGTAGGGTAAGGTAGGAGAGCTAAACTTGACCAATGCTCATTAATGCTCTATACCACTGTCCTCCTGTATACTAGTCACTCAACTTGTCCACCGTTCTAATACCCAATCAACTAATATTCAAGTATTGAATCCCATTGGATTCGGGTTATGAGCTCGTGTCTGCATATAAGCAGGGTCGATATGCAGAGTCGATATGAATGGAGTCGGTCTAAGGAGGTTCCAAGGAGGGAGCTCCGCCAGACTATATAAAAGGAGGCCCGCTCTGGTTTGAGTAGTAACAATTTCCAATAGAATTCAGAGATATCCCAGAATACAAGTCCCTGAGATGTGTACTGAAATTCCACACTTAAGAGAGTTATTGATGTCCAACGAGACATAAACTCCCTCTAAGGTCGTCTTAGGGTCGATATTTCCGGAATTGAGTCTGTTATATTAAACACTATCAGATGATTCCGAATGGAATATCATAGGAGTGAGTAGATTGATCAAAGATATAACGTAGCTCAATGGTGACTTGCATTAATCTCATACTCAAGTTGAGGATTCTCTCCTATAAATGAATATTCAAAAATCAACCAAACAATATTCACCTTCCTTATGTTAATATTCATTGTATGAAGCTGAGAACACTGGTAGTCCCGTACTCCCTAGTATCGGTGCTCTATTTGATCCTGTTAATAACCACCTCTGAATTCAATGATAATCTATTGGGATATCGTAAAAGCAACCCCAATAATAAAAACCCTGGGTTTCATCCTGGACTTTGAAACAAGCTTCAGAGCTATCAGTAATCAATAGGATTCAAGTCCAGTGATTTTTCATTGAACCCTTTGACGCTTAACCTCAAGCTTATCATTCAAACCAATGGAAATGAGTTCCCCAGAAATAATACACACCAGAAATGAGTTCCACCAGAAATGAGTTCCACCAGAAATAAGATACACACTAGGGTAAAGAGTGAGTAGAACAAAAATTCAATAGGGGTATCCTTTTCCCGGGGGCGAGCACCTATTTATATATTCGTCTGGTTGCTTTCGCGCTTTCGCGCTTTCGCGCTTTCGCGCATGGCTGCGAAACCTGAAACATGGCGCTATGCGCGCCTTCTGCAACCACCAGGGACTAGCCCCTGAGCCAAGAATATAAAAGGAGGCACATCCCCCCCTCTTCCCAAATTTTGCCCCTTTTTCATTTTCCTTCTTTTCACTAATAAGTAGCAAATTCTCTTTGCTGGATTTGGGTTTTTGGCTAACAAACTACTTACTTCTCAAATGCTAGAAGACGGTATTGACTAGCTGTCATAAGGCACTTGACATGAGTTTTCTATAATGATTTGGGGATTTGGGACAATAAAAAGACAATTCCAAATTTGGGAAATTCCTTCATTTTGCATCATCACTGTGTGCTGGAAGAATCGTGTCTGTTGGAAGATCACGAGTCCTTGTTTTCGTCATTAACATCGTTTCCTGAGGCGTCTTTAAGAAGCTTTTTGTCTGTGATAAATCTTCCGAATTGAAGTTCCTCCATATCCATTGATCCACACTAAAAACAAGCTAGATCAGGGGTTCTTTCACATGCAAGAATGGCAATGCATGGATTCATTACATCTAGGAAAGAATCAAGGTGTCTTGAAGCCTTATACTAACGTTGGCTACTACATTCCCGTTAGTCTACTATCACACTAGTGTGGAATGATGCAAATATGCAACATCTTTTTTTCTCAGTTGGAATTGTCTATTATGTTATTGTCTCTGATGTGTTCTCTTCGGAGTAAGTGATTTGACTTATACACTTTACCGCGTCTGCACAATGTCTTATGGTGAAACCAATATACGGGGCCGATTTAGAAATCCAAATAGGAGTATGAAGCCGTTGGACTCTTGTGGCTAGAGCTAAGGTTGGAAGAGCCAAGCTTCTTATGAAGAAATGAAGGGTTCGGGGAATATGGGAAGATCCTGAACTTGGCCATGTGAGGAGGAACAAGTCAAACAAACAAAAGGTTAAAAAGCGTGTGAGGTACTAACGACCGGGAATAACGAGGGGGCAATAATAACGGCATAAGTTTCGGGTGGTTGGAAAACCTGGCGGGCCTAGGCTACAAATACCACGAGCTCCCTGTGTGATGCAGAGAGGTTGCGTATTGTTCTTTGCCTTAAGACTCTACATTACCTTGTTCTACGAGTACACTCTGCTATTAACTTTTTTCATTTTACTATATGATTCATAGTGATGCATTGAGCATTGCAAGCCTAGAGTCTTTCTCATTGCCTTTCTCGTTGCCTTTCTCGTTGCCTTCTCGTTGCCTTCTCGTTGCCTTTCTCGTCCAGCCTTCGTCGAGACAATTTGAGATAGAATTCAGAGGCCAATGGACTTGCTCCATTGATGTGATTTCTTCTCTAGTGTTTCGATTAAGGCCGACTTGAGCCAGACTTGAGTCAGTTTCGAGTCAGTTTCGAGCCAGTCCTGAGCCAGTCATGTTTAGGCCAGACTAAGATTAAGCTTCTGAAGCATTTTGTGAATGTTCCGATCCAAACTGTCCATGAACCTTTGTCTCCGGGACTTCTTTCTGGGATAAGGAAATGGTTTCATTTTGATTGGAGTGGTGAGGAAGATCACTGATGGACATCCTTCCTCAATACAGCAAGTATAGCAAGGCCGGAGGGCTTGTATACACTTGGCATGGCGTCTTTGGAACGGGTAGTCAAAGAGCATGTTGAGGAAAAGCCTGTACACATGAAGAGACCGGTTGAAAGCGATACCTTTTTGGCCTTTGAGGGTCCGTTTCATTGACTCATATACGCTGGGGAACGTCTTGAGATTGATGGGTTCAAGTGGGCCAAGGAATGGGTATTGGTCACGTTGGTCATCCGGCAACTTTGACTTAGCCACATGGACTTGGCCCGTTCTTTTCCCCTGCTTTTTGTGGGAAGCTTCTGTTGCTTCCGTTGCTTCGGTTGCTTCCGTTGCTTCCGTTGCTTTCGTTGCTGCTTCGGTTCCTGCTTCAGTTCCTGCTTCAGGAGTGGAGTTGGACCCGGTGGAGCTGCTTTTTGTGCCGCTCCGTTCAGTGTCCGGCTTCAGTGTCTTGTCAGACCAAGACGATTCGCTTATAGTCATCAAGGCTACAGGCAGGAGAGGAGTTACTGATGAAAAGTCAGTGGAGTTTCTGATAAACACTCAGTGGAAGTGGCTGAGTTTATGAGTTTATCTTGTTGGTGAAATCTGGAAATCAGAGACTTTGAAGTTTCAGAAATCAGAAGTGGAAGTTGGGGTTCGGAACTAGGGTTCGGAATTAAGTGTTCGGAGGTCGGAATTAGGTGTTTAGTTCAGTTTCCGAGGTCAGAAAAGGTGTTTAGTGTTCAGTGGGAAGAAGACTAGTGGTTGAGGTTTGTGAGAAGAAATGGGGTTTGGGCTACCGATAATGAGAGGTATTTTTTGTGTCTGTGCTTTGATTTTGGTCGGTTGTGTCTGTGTCTAATTCTGTCTAATCTGTCTAATTCTGGTCGGTTCTGTCTGTGTCTAATTCTGTCTAATTCTGGTCGGTTTCTGTCTAATCTGTCTAATTCTGTCTAATTGTGTCTAATTCTGTCTAATTGTGTCTAATTGTGTCTAATTCTGTCTGTGTGCTTCTGGCTCTGTGTCCAATTCTGTCTGTACTTCTGTCCAATTGTGTCTGTGTCTACATCCGTCTGTCTAATTCTGTCTCTGTCTAATTCTGTCTAGTTCTGTCTCTGTCTAATTCTGTCTAATTCTGTCTCTGTCTAATTCTGTCTAATTCTGTCTCTGTCTAATCTGTCTGTATCTGCTTTGATGCTCTAGTTCCAGGGTTTGACGTTCACTTCCAGGATTCTCTTAATAATACTTACATACGCATTGATCATGTATTCGCTTTTGAAAAAAGCAAATGTATCTCTATTTGCCCATGAATTTTGGCTGCAAAAAACCGACCAAAAAATACCCTCACACTCAGCCGTGCGCGGTCAAACATATGAGCCTCGCACGTTTTTGTGTACTGCATATTAATATAACTGTGTATGCAGTATGCGTACTGCATATTAATAAAGTTGCATATGCAGGATGCCCACATCAAACAAGTTGAACATTGTTTTAAAAGAACAATGTTAAGAGTATCGTTCAACTCTTGTCAATTCAGTCAACGTATTATCAAAAGGGGCAAAGGACGGAGTTGCTCTTATAAGAGATCATCAAATGAGCCCAGTTTGAAAAGAGATATAGCGATCTCCCAGGATTTCCCACTATTAGTTAGACCCAACTCAGAATATAAAGAAGTAAGATGATCCCTTAAGTTCCCCATTTAAGAGAATCATTGGAGAACGAAAAGACTCTTTTCCAATTCATAGGAATGTATATGTCAAAAGTTCGTTGCTGGGACCTGCATACAATGCGGCATCATTGAAGCATGTTTTCTGTAGCATGATCATTTCTCCATATAATTGAATTCTTTTTTGGTCCACAAGAGAATCAAAAGATCCATTAAAGGTTTCAAAAAACTGGTTGAGTCATTTTAGGATCCTCCCTCGTCACGTACGGAAACCTTGGAACACCTTTTCGTTCCTCCAAATCAGCTTTGAATAACTTTGAAATTTAAAAAGAATCGCTTCTTAATTAATCTCTTCATTCCCGCCATGTCATTCTTTGGTTGACTAGGGATTCCTTCTTCAAATGCAAGACCTTCAATTCTTTATCCCCATCACAATGGAGTTTATAGGTTTCCAAATCTCTTGCAGACTCTATTTCTTCATCAGTAGATTTCCAAATTCTCAGCCTCTCCTTCTAATCTGTACACTTATCCATTGGTGTAGTCTTGTATGGAATGGACAGACAAAACGAACAGCAGAAAAGAGAATGGAACAACATGGAGTAGAGTACCAGATTCCACGGAACAAAAGGGTCTCCAGAAGTGTATGGTAGAGTCAATATCGTAGATCCAATCACATAGAGCAGAATACCCCAATAAAGTAACGTGATAAGCTTATCTCTTCCACAGTGTACTGTTGCGTGTTAACACTCGCTTGGGCACAACACCGATCCATTGGTCTCATAATCTGAAAGTAAGGCACTTCGGATAGTGTCAATCATTTTGTGTTTCTCTATATCCGAGTACACTCTGAAACAACTTATGATGAGCCAATTTGAACTGGTGGTTCCATGCTTGTCGGTCACTTATATCATGAAACTGATACCCTTAAGAAGCCTCCTGAGTAGAATCAACTTGAAAAATCACATTGGAACCCGCTAAGAAGCAGAGTATATCCTAAAAGATTGTAGACGTTTCATTTGGCCAAACCAAGTTGTTAAAAACTCTAAAGAGTCCAAATAGAACTTGAAAAATCACTTAAACGACAATCACAAACAATATTCAAACTCTCAAACCCCATAGAGCGATAAAGGTAATAAAAAACAGCTCTTAAACCAATCCAAAAACGAAAAAACCACGATCATATAGAATTTTTCAAGGATCATCAAATCAACACTTCATTCATCCAAAACAATAGTTAAGGATCCACAGAATCCTCATCGTCCTTAAACTTATTCAACTGGGAATCAGATGAACATTTTCTAACACATTTGTCATCTTAAAAGAAATTGATGTTCTTTGCTGTAAAACAAGAAAAGAAGAAAAGAAGAAAAAAAGTGGCGCCTTAAAAAAAGTGCGATATCGCGGGTTTAAATAGTTTTTCCCCGCGTTTTTAAGGGGGTGGCGTTATTTGCAACCGTTTCGCAAATTGTCTATATAAACGCGCACTTCCCTCTTGTTATTCGCCCCTTAAAATTTATAGCCCAACGCCTTCCCAAAAAAACATACCACTTCTGAAGGGGTTTTTAGGTTGTCAAAATTGGAATTGAATTGGAATTGAAATGAAATTGAAATGAAATGAAATGAAATGAAATGGAAATGAAATGAAATGGAAATTGAACAACTATTGGCTGGCACTTTATCCACGGAACTTCCTTTCCATAAATCCCTCCTTCCAGACTCCTTGATCCCTTGGCAACTTTAAGAATCCCTTGGCAACTTTAAGAATCCATCGACAACTTTAAAACTCCATCTTTGGAACTCATTGGAGTTCTTCATTGAATCTTTATATCCAGATTGATTTATATAAGTTTCATTTGCTTCCTGCTTCCTGCTTACTTATAATGTGACATGAGGATACTTTTCACAGGTTCAACAAAGTCTACCAATATCTAAGCTTAAACTCTAATACCACCATCATTTGAAGCAGAATTCTTTCTATTGTTTGCAATTGACTTATTGGAAAGAATTGAGAAAGAATTAGAGAAAGAGATGGAGAAAGAGAAGAGAGGGAAAGGGAAAAGACATGGAGAAAGACATGGAGAAAGAGAAGAGAGGGAAAGGGAAAAGAAATGGCCAGATTAAACTTATGGCTGACTGATAAGTATGTGGGATTGGGCAATACCCAAGCCCATCAGTCCATGATAAATCAAAGGATGGGACAACCTTCCAAATCTTTCCTCCATGGATCTCAAAATGAATAAGTACAAGATACTGAGATTAATGAGAAATATGAGTGAAAGAAAAATGGCGGAGCAGGTTTATTGCCGTTTTTTGAAAAGAAAATGGGAAATTGTTGTTTTAAAAGGAAAATAGGAAATTGTTTTTTCAAAAGAAAATTTCTGTTTTTCCATTTGGTCTATTTTCTGCCCAGACCCGGTTTCATGCTGACGATAAGCTTTTAATTTGTTGATGGGGCAAAGTGTTGGTGGGTGCGCTGAGTCAGGTGCAAAGTGCATACAAGGGTCTGGGGATCCACACAAAAAAGAAACATCAGTATATTCTTTAGATGAAGGACTCTCATCACTATCTCAAGGAGAACCTTACTTAAAGATATCTGGTATGGTGGTTTTGTGTGGTGGACTACTCTCCGTTTTTTGCACCCAAAATGCTGTCGCATACTGCCGCACGAGACACGGGGCTTACATGCAGTACTCTCCAATATCTGAAAGTGTTGAACTGGCGTGATGTGCAAACATCCGGCATGTTTCAATATATATGTTCCAGATGAAACAATGTGAGAGCCTCTGGGGATCAACCCGAAGAGGTATTAATCCAAGGAGGTTTCAAGGAAGGGGCTCCAAGGGAGTAGCCTCATGGAATCGGTCTAAGGAGGTTTCAAGGAGTTACGACGCAACGGTTCAAGGTGGTTCCAAGGAAAGAGGTCCTGAAAGGAACTACAGACGAAGGACATCCCGCCCATAGGGTTTATGAATATCGAATCAGCTCAGTGAAGAAGAGGGAATAGTGATTTCCTAGAGACAAACCAGAATACTGATAAATGAGATGAACCAAAATTCCTTACTAATTGGCCGAGACTGGTTAGAGGATAGTTCCAGCTGATGAGCTGACTAAGGGACAAAGCTCAACAAGTTTAGCACCACCTGAGAAGGTGTGTGGATATGCAAGACGTGGACGTTGAATCACGGAATCATACTACCACTGACCATTGATTACTGACTACTTACTACTGAGCAACCACAGATGTTTGTGTTGATTGTGATGAGTTTAAGATCACAACATGCATACCAAGAATTGAAAGTTGGGCTCATTCCAAGGAAAACGAAAACAAGAACAAGGGGAAGTCTGGAGGAGGATTGTTTGAATTGAATTCAGGTTGAAAGTATTGGAGATTGATGATTCCAAGCTACAGAAGTGATTATCACTCTGCAAAGTCTGATTGGACAGAAGACAAAAACAGAAGCAGAAGACAGAAACAGAAGCAGAAGACAGAAACAGAAACAGAAGACAGAATGGCCTCGGTCTACCCAAAACAACTCCATTTTATACTAGGTTGGTGTTTCCCATTGGTTGGAATGATTGGAATCCTATGAGTCTATCTACAGTTTCAGCCACTAATCGGCCCAGTGATCAAAAAAGAATAGGATATGGATTTTTGGGTATATGCAGGAAATGAGGCCAAAGTTCCAAACATCCTCCAAATCAAGAGATTGAAGATACAATTTGGGAATGAGACTCTCTCATTGGACTAAAGAACAGTTGCTAATCTCAATTTACTTTCCGCCATATTCAGAGACCAAGCAGTCGTGGTCATGGGATTCTCATACGGCAAGAGGTAAAGGTCCACCTTGAAACACCGTTTGAAGATGTTATATGCATAACCAAACTGGATATACCATTTTTGATTGTTCTGCAGGTTACAGGAATAAAAAGGGCCGTTTAATAACTTGTTTTCATGATCCATCGCCCAAACAGTACCATCTGCCGAAGGAGTAATGGTCAAGAAGCCATTGTCAGAGCCCAAAAAACCCAGGACTTTTCTCCCCTTGGTAAAAGCTTCATCCTCGTCAAATTGAAACTTCGTGGGTTCTCCAGCTGGCTCTTCATGTACCAATACATGAACTGAACCATGATGATATTCTTCAAGAACAGAAGTGGATAGAGGTTTGAAAGTTCCATTGATGTTGGAAACAAATACAAACTCATGTTGGAAATTCCAAGTTTCTTCTGAACCATTGGGATCAGCGAATTCCACTGGAATCGTCCTATCTGGACGTAGGAGGTAAATGTCCACCTCCATACACTCCGGATAATCCTTATACACGTCTCCGTGTAATATATACAACTTTTGGTTGTTGAACAGGTTACAGGAGTAAAAAGGGACATTTATTACCCTACCTTGTTTGTCAAAAGCCCAATCCATGGGCTGAATAAATGACCCAATGGCCAAACTGTCCTCATGGAGCCCCAAAAACCCAGGTGTACTGGTCTGAAGAGTCAAGATATTCTTGTATCTTAAAGTGAATACTATGGGAGCCTTTGGGGGATCTTCTGAAACCAATACATGAGCTGGAGGACCTCCAGGAGAAAAAGCCACAAGAGTGGCTGAGAGCAGCAAAAAGAAGTGGTTGATTTCGGCGAAAAACACCAATGGCGAAACTTCACAATAACGTTCGGGGTATTTCATGGCGAGTTTCTTTAGAGACTTGTTTATAGATTTGGAGGAGGAGGAGGAAGTGCTTGAAAAGTGACCAGAAAGAGAGAAACTATGGGGGGAAATAGGGGGATAAGTTTCATGGGATGTTCCCAAATGGGGGAACCAAGATACTTATATTGGAATAAGCTTTTATTTTGAGGAAGGCTTTGATATTGAAATGGATTTAAGGAGTCATTGTTTTTTGGTTTTTGGGGACTTTTTGGATGGAATTTAGAGGCTATATTGCTTTGATGATGTGGGTCCTGCATATAGCGCTCTATATGCAGGACCCACGTTTTGGTCAAATTCCCACTTTATGGTGTATATATAGTTTTTAATCAATTTGAATGTGCATAAAATACTTTTAGTACATTTGCGGTATTTAGGGTTTTATTAATATTTGAAAATATTGTTTGTAGGGTTGTTAAATGCAGTCCCGGGGTCCGGTCGGTTCTATATGCAGTCCATGCGTCAAATATGACCGGAATTGAGCACGTCCAGAACCCTAAAACGGTACCCAGAAGGTTATTTCCTTTCAGAAAAAAACCTCCATAGTGTCCGGAATTCCAGCATTCCAATAAACCAATTTTTATTCATAAAGACCTTATTGAACTGTCGATCTGTAAGTGCACATTTACTTCTAGATTAAGATCTCCTATTTACTACACCAATTATTGGAGAAACGACACCTCAATACCTTTTTAATGTATACCCAGATGATCTCAAAATTACCTGATAATTTTGTGTGTTTTGTCTGATTTTGTCTGATTTTGTCTAATTTGTCCAATTTGTCTAATTTCGTCTAATTTGTCCAATATGTCTAATTTGCCCAATTTGTCTAATTTGTCCAATTTGTCCAATTTGTCTAATTTCACTAATTCCTAATCTGTCTAATTCCTAATCTGTCTAATTGTCTATTATTACTATTTTTGGGCCTCCTGCACAGAAAAACGAATGTCCTGCATATAAGCCTCGAATCAAATTCATCCCCAATTCATACTAAATCTGTTTTAATTCATTAGTTATAGATCTAGGGATGTACGGGTTTAAGCCCCAAAAGTGAACTAATATAAGATTTATAACTATATATTACTTGTTTAAGCTTAAAACCACAATCTTAACGCCATGCTGAGATATACACTGATCATAGTAAATGTCAGCACGATTATTTAAATCTAAAACAAGTTCTTCAACCATAATCAAATTCCATCAAAACAAAGTCCATAGATACATTCTTAGTCATAGATTCGGTCAACGTCCCTTCCATTGATTTTAAAACAGTCAAATTCATTTGAAAAGGTGAAAGTCCTTCTTCACCTCCAATCACCTCATAATCATCATTCACAGACGCAAAACGTTATTTATTCATATTAAAAGGTCCCAATATCCAAAATACCACTATTTAAAATCACATTGGCGAAAAAATTGGCATTATAGCGTTCTTCAATCAAGAGATTTGGACGATTATTCGTTCAATCCTGCACAAGAACCGAAGCTAAGCCTTTGGAGCCAAATGGAGGGTTTTTTCCATTTTTTAATTGATCTAATGTTTCATTAAATGTTTAGGAATGTTCATGGCTTTTAAATGTATGGTAAGGAATACTGGATATCCAATTAATTTGGACTTTGGTGGGTGAAATCTCGACAATTGAGGGAGATTTTAAGGAGGATCGAGTGAAGAAAGCTATGGAGGGTTTTCTCAAGGAAAAATCAGTTAAGGAGGTTTTTTAGGATATTTTTAAACATATGGAAGTTTTTCTGGTTTTTTTTCGTTTGGTTTCAATGAATTCACATTGATTTTGATCATTTTCTTTAGAAGTGAGGCACGTGACCGGAACTTTTTCACCTAATGCATTAATAAATTCTTTAATTTGAATTTTTTGGATCCAATTTTTTTTGGATTTCTAACTTAGAAGCTTTAAGCAGTCCATGCCGGTCTTTAATTGATCAAAATGCTTTTGGAAAATGAACCGTTTAATAATGAAATCATTATCGAATCGGGTGCTTATGTGCAGGACACCATAATTATCTGAGATTAAGTGGTTAAAAAACCGGACTAGCACCATTTTTTCAGTTTTAAAATGGTCATATTCTCTTCATTCGTGGATACTTTGTTCCCACCTGAAGATATATAGCTTCCAATTCTTCTGGGACGCTTGGTGCAGGAAGAAATATTGGTTTATACTTTTGAGTGAGTCAAAACTTTGACCTATGATTTGTATGTGGTTCTTGAACATCTTGAATACTTTTCTTTTGACTCTTTGGAGTTGCATTTTGTCTATGGAGTCCATGTGACGAGTGGCCGATGGAGGTCTATCTTCCAACAAGTCAAATATGGGCCGTGCTGCTTGGTGGTATACTCAGAGATAGTCATGGGGGATTTATCCCATTGTGTTTAAGAAATCCATTTTGAAAACGGGTGCTTTTTGGAGGTTCTGGTGGAGATATGGGAAGCTGAGTCTGGACCCATTCATCACGTCGCAGCCATTTTTGAATATCCTCCTTTACCATGGAGGATGAAAGTTTCCAGAATCCACTAGCTTTTTGAATAAGGTATCTGCAATCGTAGTAGTCATTTGTAGAAACAAAGACTTTGTGGTGCGGCTGGGGGTGGACTTATACTGATTGATAGCGAATTGTTGAGAGTTTGCGTAAACCTTTGTATAAGTTGGAACTTGAGTTATGTTCATCTTCATTAACTGTATCAAGTGACGAACAGTGGTACTCAAGTCAGCGTAAATGTCCGCGTAAATGTCAGCGTAAATCTCAGCGTAAATGTCAGCGTAAATCACAGCGTAATGTATTGGGGTTTCTCTTCTAGACTAAATGCGTATCTCTTGAGCTGAGATGGTTTTCTATATCCTTTAAAATAAGCGAGATGGGTTTCTATGTCCTTTAAAAAAAGCGAGATGGCTTTCTATCCTTTCAAACAAGCGAGATGGTCTTCTATCCTTTCAACCAAGGGGGAAACCGACTAACTGACTTCTCTGGATGCGGAACGGCTTGGCGTCGGATGTCTTTCTCCCGACCGTTCTGATTAAATCCCTCATCTGAGATTCCAACCACATGCCTATCATTGGTCTCTGATGTGGCGCGTTATTCCTAACATTCGCATAAGTAGGAACACCAAAGAAAACCGTACACCGCTCATTGGTCTTCAAGAACTCTAATAAGTAAGGTGCTTTGGTGTTAGTCTCAGCCATTTGTATTCTTATGTTAAGCTAGTTCTATACGTAACTCTTTCTGTCTCTGATATAATTAGACTTTTCAATACCTTCAAAAGTGGGAATCCGCTTTAGAGAGGAACCCTTGCTTTAGAGAGGAAACCTGCTTTAGAGAGGAAACCTGCTTCAATAAAGAAACCCGCTTTATAGAGGAAACCTGCTTTATAGACCAACGACCGGAACACCTTCCACGACATGACTCCCTGTCTGCCTCATCCTCCGACCGTTCTGATTAAATCCCTCATCTGGCATTTCCTTCTGATACCTTCTTCATCGGAGTCATCACCGTAAATACCTCAAACACCCCTTTTTGAATGACTCTACACTTGGGGCCAACTTTCAAAGATGCCTCTTTGGATGCTTCCTTTGTATTGGGTTCAGATACTCCACCTCTTCTGTTTCAGGTTCGCTGATGGCATGCTCTATCCAGGAGTGGCTCCAGGACTGACTCCAGGACTAGCTCCAGGACTAGCTCCAGGACTGACTCCAGGAGTGGCTCCAGGACTAGCTCCAGGAGTAGGTCTTATGTGCCAATTACATCTGCACCCCCAGCATTCTCAACTCGCCCAGTTCATTAGGCAGAGCGGATGAGACAGTGTTTAGCTTGGAGCTTAATCGTTCCATACTCTGGCACCCCGTGTAGTGGTCGTTTACCAATCTTTGTAATTCAAGAGAGATAATTGACATAGTTCTGTGGATTGTGGATGCTAAACTTGGGAAGTTCCAAATTAGACTTACTTCCGGTAAACCTCTGGTAGATCAGAGAGACCACTCTATATGTTTCCTTTTCTGGACAGAACATGGACACTCTTCAAATCTCCATACATACATTTAAAGAGTAATCGGTTCATCTCAATCAGTCAGACCAGAACCTCAGAGAAACCTCAGAGAAACCTCAGAGAAACCTCAGAGAAACCTCAAAGAAACCTCAGAGAAACCTCATACCAAAACCTCTTGGATCGATTCCGGTACCACTCTTATTGTTTCATCTGAAAATGCATATTGACCCAGGCGACATGTCTCACATCCTCGCCTGTTCAACATATAGTATAGTGTAGTGTAGTGTAGTATAGTGTAGTATAGTGTAGTATAGTGTAGTATAGTGTAGTATAGTGTAGTATAGTGTAGTATAGTCTATAGTATAGTATAGTATAGTCTATAGTATAGTCTCTAGTATAGTCTCTAGTATAGTCTATAGTATAGTATATAGTATAGTGTAGTATAGTCTCTAGTATAGTGTAGTATAGTGTAGTGTAGTCTATAGTATAGTGTAGTGTAGTCTAGTGTAGTCTATAGTATAGTGTAGTGTAGTCGATAGTATAGTATAATGACATCTATAGTGTAGTATACTCCATAGTATAGTGTAGGATAGAAGTAGTCCATAGTATAGTATAGTGTAGTATACTCCATAGTATATTGTAGTATACTCCATAGTATAGTATAGTGTATTATAGTCTCTAGTATAGTCTCTAGTATAGTCTCTAGTATAGTCTCTAGTATAGTCTATAGTATAGTGTAGTATAGTGTAGTATAGTCTATAGTATAGCGTAGTATACTCCATAGTATAGTATAGTGTAGTATAGTCTATAGTATAGCGTAGTATACTCCATAGTATAGTATAGTGTATTATAGTCTCTAGTATAGTCTCTAGTATAGTCTATAGTATAGTGTAGTATAGTGTAGTATAGTCTATAGTGTTTGGCATGGAGCTTAATCGTTCCATACTCTGGCACCCAGGTGTAGTGGTCGTTTACTAATCTTTGTAATTCAGGAGAGAGTGCTGACATGTTAGTCTTTGTATTGTTGTGGTTGGTAAACTAATACCCAGAAGCTTTTCTTTCACTAGGCTTATTCGCTAGCCTAGAACATAAGAAGCCGCTTCTTATATGTTTCCTTTTCTGGACAGAACATGGACCTCCTTCAAAACGTCCAAGAATAGAATACACGGCATACATTTCTTTGCCACATTCTTCAAACCTACTTTGGACCGATTCCTTATGGCAACCAATTCCGCCTTGTGACGGTTTCATCTCAGCCGTGCATATCAAAACCTCTAGGGGTTTGGAGCTCTTTTTAACCTCTAGGGCTTTCATACAGCACCTTATTGTTTCATCTGAAACTGCATATTGACCATGTGAAATGTCTCACATCCTCACCTGTTCAACAGACAGTACGTCTCATACGTTCAAGGTCTTCATGACATTGTTTCGTCTTCATGACATTGTTTCGTCTGGACATACTGTATATGCCATCTTTTGCACATGCAATAAACTTCCTCCTTAGAGACAAGTTCAAAAATTGGAAGCCCTGGATAATCAATGTGGGCCTGAATCTTTGTGTCTGGTAGAATTTTGGGAAAGGATTATTCCATGATAATTTGTTTCCAATTTCTTATTTGAGTTCAACACCCTGCAAAAAAATACCCATTCCGAACAATCGTCCGTTGCACCTATGACATGTCTACAATACTCCACCGGCCAGCTTGAGGTGGAAGGCGTGCGAGTCTCATATGTTCAAGAGTGGTAACGCGCGATCGTTTGTCCTGCACATAATGTCTATGCAGGATCCTTTTGATTTTATATGCAGGATCTTTTTAATTTATGTGCAGGCTTTTTGATTTATATACAGGATCATTTAATTTTATATACAGGCTTCTTAATTTAATGTGCAGTATCTTATGAATTATATACAGGATCATTTTAATTATATTCAAATAATAAACAAACAAACCATCGAAACTCGCTTCAAAAGTTCTGAAACATACTGCAATCACTTGAAACACCCCTAAAAATCTCTGAAACATTTCTGAAACATTTCTGAAACACGAGTGCATGAAATGTACAGATTTACGAGACGCACGTTGAAATTCACGCGAGCAATGGTTTCTGCAAGTGAAACTGGCCGTTTCAGTGCGTCTTGGCCGTCAATTTCAAAGCAATCAAATGAAACAAAAATCAATGAAATCATTGAAAAATGATTGTTTTGAATTACGACCGATTTTTATGTAAAAATTTGGGAGGGGGGGTTGCGCGGACTGCATATACCCCGCGTTGTTCCTTCCGTTTTAAGCTTATTTTTAAGTCCATTTTCTCAAGGTAATGCACATTTCACTTATATACAGGAAACCCCAAATAATCATACCACTACTTATCTTTCGTCCTGTACTCCACACTACATTCACATTCAATTTCTTTGATTCTCGTCTAAACTGCTCATTGAATTCATATACTCATGTCTAGGAAATGCCGGCATGTCAGAGTACTTGGGCTTTACTTGGCGGTGTCCACCACGTATCTTCCCAAAATCTTACCCTGCTCCATCAATTCGTAAATCTTGGGCAATTCCGACAACCCCACAACCTTGATTGGGCACTTGATCAAACCTCTGGAAAAGAAGTCAATGGCCTCGGCCGAGTCCGCTCTATTGCCCACATAAGAACCCTTAATGCTCACTGACTTAACCACTGACTCAAAGATCGAAGCAGTCACCTTGGCTCCGGCTGGTAATCCCACCAACACAACAGTACCTGCAGTTCTCACGTACTCAAGCGACTGTTGCATGGCTTTTTCGGAAACTGACACATTGATCACAGCCTGTGGGCCTCCATCGGTAAGTGCCTGTACATCCTTGACAATATCCTTGGATTGGGTAAAGTCCACGTAAGCCTCGGCACCCAAGGACTTGACAAAGTCACCTTTCTCGGCACCTCCATCAATACCAATAGGTCTATAGCCCATGGCCTTGGCGTACTGGATGGCAAGCGAACCCAAACCTCCTCCGGCTCCGGAAACGGCCACCCACTGGCCTGCAGTCAAGTTGGCCGTCTTCAAGGCCTTGTAAACCGTGATTCCGGCACACAAAATGGGCGACACCTGAGCCAAATCGGTACCCTTAGGGATTTTAGCCGCTTGAATAGCATCGGCAGTAGCATATTGTTGGAAAGAACCATCGTGCGTGTAACCAGACAAGTCAGCCTTAGCACAATTGGACTCTCTAGTGTTCTGACAGTGCTCACAAGAGTTGCACGAGGAGTTCAACCACTTGATACCAGCCAAGTCGCCAATGTTCCAACCCACCACATTCTCGCCCATAGCAACCACCTCTCCTGCACCCTCATGGCCTCCAACCAAAGGCAACTTAGTGTCCAAAGGCCAGTCACCTTTCCAGGCGTGCAAATCAGTGTGACACACACCCGAGTACTTGACATTGATCAAGAGCTCATTGGATTTGGGCTTAGGCACGTCAATATCCTTGTAAAGCAAGGGGCCTCCGTTTGTCTCGAAAATGACAGCTTTTTGGGTAGTAGGAATGGCCATTTTGAATGTAGAGAAGCTTATCGATATCTTTGAGGAATAAAACTTATGATCTTAAAAAGTGGATCTTCAATTGATGTTAAGCTTGATTGAGAAGTTGGGATTGTCTGTGACTTGTAGTCTAAAGAAGAAAATAAAAGCAAGCGGATCGGCCAGCTTATATAGTGGGAGCATGTGGGGCCCGGGGTTAATCGCACTGCAGGTGCTGGAGTTTAGCGCGGCCAGCTGCACCTGTATCAACCCTCACCCAACTCGCGCCTGGCTCCTCATTTCGTCTCCTATTCTTTACCCCCCTCTCCGTCTCTTTTCCTAATACATTTCCTTCTTAAGTCCTTAGCTGTTGATATCACCAAGTCGTTGAATCCTGCAGTCTGTTAACTCCATAATGTGTTAACTCCATAATGTGTTAACTCCTTAGTCTAATGGTTTGGCGGGGATCCAAGCATTACTGTTTTTACAGCCCGACTGATTTTACAGCCCCACTGATTTTACAGCTCCACTGATTTTACAGTCGCCACTGATTTTACTGTCGCCACCGTCACCCCCAATACTACCATGTCACCCCCTACTACCCACTAACATGATACTACCCACTACCATGATATACCTACTACCATGACACTACCCACTAACATGATACTACCTACTAACATGATACTACCTACTAACATGATACTACCCACTAACATGATACCACCTACTGCCATGACACCACCATGACACCACCTACTGCCATGACACCACAAACATGCTACAATGACACCACAATAATACCACAGTCACCCAATACTTGATAGCAACACTACCAAGTTTTAATTGAGTTGAGGAAATTGTGGGGATTATCATTGATGCATAGTACGCTTAAGTTAGGTCGAGGAGACAATATAGTGCAGAGGCGCGCATGGCGGGGGGATTGTTTCATAGCATTGAAAATGCATGAGAAGATTGGTGGGGAGATTGTTTAGCCAAGGAGCGAAGGTCGGACTTAGCAACTGTGTTCGCAGCAAATGCAGCGGGGACGTTCGATGCAGTACGCCCGTTTCATTTTCGCACCATCTTTTTCTATACCTTTGGTTAGGAAAAATCCTATTGATGACTTCTTGTTTTGTTCGCACCACCAAGTGCTAATCTCCAGAATGCTCTACGCCAATTCCCAATTTCAAGATGATCAAGTTTAAGATGATCAATTTTAAGATGATCAATTTTAAAATGATCAATTTTAAAATGATCAAGTTTAAGAATTCACAATTTCAAGAATTCACAATTTCAAGAATTCACAATTTCAAGAATTCCCAATTTCAAGAATTCAATGATTCAAGAATTCACAATTTCAAGAATTCACAATTTCAAATCATCAATTTCAAATCATCAATTTCAATGATTGGTTAATAATTGATTCTCAAGACACTCAAGTTAGAATGGACTTTCTGGTATCGGGTTTTGTCAAGTGCTCAATACAATAGTGGAATAGGAGAAATCATAAACTATATAAAGTTTAGATTTTGGCTCGCACTGCATCTAGACCAGATCATTGACTTAACTTGTACTGCTCTTAGTCATGTTAGAAACTAATTGATTAGCCATTCTATCATACTATATCTGGTACAATTGATCCTTGGGCAGCCAGCGGTCGTTCTGAATAAAGTCGATCAAAACACGTGACGTGGTCTGGAGCAAAGGGTGTCCACTAACAACCATCAAGAATTTCTCCAAGCCCTGGCGCCGGAGTTCGATGTTCATATCATTGAACTTGTTGGAGCTCAAGAGGATTTTTCCAGGAAGAGGCGGGATTACTACCCGCAGTTGTTGCTGTTCAAGCATCTTGCGTAATGCCACGAAATCTGAATACCTGCGCCGGAGCCTGCTCTGTCGCTTGCGGAATGCCGGGATATTGGTTCGGCAAACCACCTCATAGTCTGTGTATTGTTCCCGGCCTAAATGGGTCTGGGGGTTGCGAACCTATGGTTAGTATAATCTTTTGAATGTGTTTTTCCAATTCACTCTTCTTCTTCATCTTCTTCTTCCTCATCATCATCATCATCATCTTCTTCTTCTTCTTCTTCTTCTTCTTCTTCTTCTTCTTCTTCTTCTTCTTCTTCTTCTTCTTCTTCTTCCTCTTCTTCATCATCTTCTTCTCATCTTCTTCTTCTTCTTCATCATCATCTTCTTCTTCTTCTTCTTCTTCTTCATCATCATCTTCTTCTTCTTCTTCTTCTCATCTTTCCACTGTATCACCATCATTAAATGAATCATTCATTCATACCCTTCTTTGAATCCTCAAAGGCCAACCTTCTATGCAACTTTACTCGTACCAGCCTCCTCCGTCACTATACGTATATAAACGTATGGTCAGAATAGATAGCATAGTCAGAATAGATAGCATAGTCAGAATAGATAGCATAGTCAGAATAGATAGCATAGTCATGAGTATCTGAATGATGAACCAAGTGGATATTTCAGCATTAAAAACAACCAACACAATCATCGTATCATTCTTTCGGGACATTCATATCAATGTTTATCCATTGCTTCTTCCCCAATGCACTCTGGTTGATATAGAAATGCTCCTATAGAATAATCTTGTATACACGAACAATAGAAAGTGTAAGATGGAAATAGGTTCAATAAAACGGTAATGAACAATGACAAGAAACAGATGGAACAGATGGAAAATGAACAATGAACAATGACAAGAAACAGGTGGAACAGATGGAATAATAAACAATGAACAATGAAGCACTCATGAAACTCATCAAATAGATGAGTAGATGGACAGATGAAAATGGGAATCAGAACCAAGGATGGGAGATACACGGAGAGTGGAATAAACCGGTGTCTGGATGTGTGGATGGCTGGGTCTGGATGGCTGGGTCTGGATGTGGAATTCCTTGGAGTGAATTGACGGAAAAGGAAAGTACATACTTCAATTTCAAGAAAGTTCTCTGGCTCACCATAAATATCCGAGAACGATTGCTTCTTATGCAGCTTGGAGAGAACCTCGCTGACGGGCTTGAAGGAGTTGCTCATGAGTGAGAGGAGAAGCACACGCGAGCGAACTTAACGCCCGCGCACGTGACACACGACCCCAGATTAGGTAATAGAAACAAACCAGAAACAAACCAGAAACAGACCAGAAACAGACCAGAAACAGACTATAATAGTAATTGTAAACAATCTGTTATTGTAGACTGGTCCATAAATGGTTATATGACGGAAATGTCTGAACACCCGTGCACCATGCTACCCCAGGTCAAAAAGGTTCATCCACCAAGGCTCCAAATGGCATATTTTTCTTTTTTAAAAAAAGGTCCCTATCAAAAAAGTATGGCTGAGTTCATTTCTGGCCTTGGAGTTTCCAATTACGTCTTGTCTGTAAAGATACGTTTGTCCTAGCTTCCGCAAGGCTTAGTCGAGAGCAGTAGTTTGCAGTACCTCGTTCACGCATCCACATCAGGCAGTCCAGAGACTACTGGACAAAGGCACTGGACAAAGGCACTGGAAAAAGGCACTGGACAAAGGCACTGGACAAAGGCACTGGACAAAATCACTGGACAAAGGCACTGGACAAAGGCACTGGACAAAGGCACTGGAAAAAGGCACTGGACAAAATCACTGGACAAAGGCACTGGACAAATGCACTGGACAAAAGCACTGCTTATATGCAGGATATGGAACGGTAACGTAAAGAATGTGAAGATCAATAACCTTCGAATCAATGACGTTGAATAAAAATCTTGGAATGGATACCCAGAAAAGGTTTGGGAGTCATGATCTCGTCATAAGTGTTTGTGGTTGTTCCAAACCTTGACATTCCCATTGATCCATCTCAAGCCAGACTCATATGCAAGACTCCAAGGTGAATATCCTCTAGTTGATAGAACAACGTAGTTAGAAAGGTCGACAATTTTGATCCATAATTTCGGGATAAGGATTGGTTCTGATGGGAAGTCAGCCAGTTGATTCAGTCAGCCAGTTAATTCAGTCAGCCAGTTGATTCAGTCAGCCAGTTAATTGTAGTATAGCTCTGATGGTAGCCATTTAGCTATGCTCTAAAGTAAAGTCGTATAGAGTACGCATCATTACCCTAGACTATAGTTTCTCTATATTGGCTTGGATCTGTCGAAACCACCAAGC
The DNA here is from genome assembly GCA_002374635.1 of Metschnikowia sp. 04-218.3. Taxonomy (NCBI): domain Eukaryota; kingdom Fungi; phylum Ascomycota; class Pichiomycetes; order Serinales; family Metschnikowiaceae; genus Metschnikowia; species Metschnikowia sp. 04-218.3. The sequence goes on from NLAC01001372.1 coordinate 135,107, forward strand.
TCCCTGAATGAAGCCTTTTCACTCCCTAGATCAATCACTCCCTAGATCAACCACTCCCTATATCAACCACTCCCTAGATCAATCCCTCCCTAGATCAATCACTCCCTAGATCAATCACTCTCTAGATCAATGACTCCCTAGATCAACCACTCTCTAGATCAATCACTCCCTAGATCAACCACTCCCTAGATCAACCACTCTCTAGATCAATCACTCCCTAGATCAACCACTCTCTAGATCAATCACTCCCTAGATCAATGACTCTCTAGATCAACCACTCCCTAGATCAACCACTCCCTAGATCAATCACTCCCTAGATCAATCACTCCCTAGATCAATCACTCCCTAGATCAATCACTCCCTAGATCAA
>NLAC01001374.1:0-63710 GCA_002374635.1 Metschnikowia sp. 04-218.3
TTGGTGTTTTAGAAAGCTCTGAATTCGGACATTATAGATCAAGTGTTTGCTAAGAGAAAAAAGGAAAACCTGATTTTTGTAACGTGGTTGAAGACGAAAAAAAGGGCTTTCACGTGACTTTTTGAACTCTGAAATGGACAGTTATTGAAAAACTAAAGAGTTCATTGGAAAGAACAAAGTTTCAGGATCAAAAATCTTTTATTAGATTCTTGAAATGATTAATTTTGAACGCTCTAGAGCGCAATGAACGTTTTTTTGTCCAAAAGTTTCCTATTGATTTTGAAGAATCTGGTGGGTACTGGAGATACTCCAGAAGCACCGGCATCGGAATCAGTAATTATCTTTTAAAAATTTCTTTTGGTGGACGAGAAATTACGTTTTAAACGATTGGGAAGGTGCAGATGGATCAACTTTTAAAGTGGGCGAACCCCGAAAAACGTGAATTTTGACAAAAATGAGGTTTTTGGTGTTTCCGAAATGCCGAAATTAGGCGATTTCAGGAATGTTGAAAGCTAAGGGATTAGAAGAAACGTACGTTTTTGACAACGACTCAAACAGCGTGTCACGTGACTTTTTGCTCCTCCAATAAGGCAGTTATGACAAAATAGAAGGAATCATTTGAAAATTCAATGTTTCAGGATTCTAATTCTTTTAAAAAAAATGTGGTACCTTCCCTGGTCGTGATGTCAGAATCAAAACAAATAATTTTTCACTTTTGCAAAACACCCGTACACCCAAAAGTCCCAATTCTTAAGTTTGGCCGCGAAATTCAGGTACCAAAGGTTAAATTTTGTCATAGAATTCGATTGCAAGAAAAAGATTTAAGAAATCTGGGGTATTGGTGGAGTAATTAAGTGTTGAAGTTTTTTGTGACGTTGCGGTCTAGCCCGTCACGTGACCTGCAAGAGCTTAACTATGTATCACGTGATTGAAGCTCATTCTTCGATTGAACTCTGAGATTTCAGAACTTTTGAAATTGGTTGAAAAAATGGATTTCGCTCAAATTAGTGTTTTAGAAAGCTCTGAATTCGCACATTACAGTGGTGGTGGTATTTTTAAGAAAAAATGAAAACCTGATTTTTGGAAGGGGAAAGAAGGAGTATAGATGTGACTTTTTTGAATTTCAAATTGGCAGTTACTGAAATGTTTATAGGTTTATTGGAAAGATGGAAGTTTCAGGATTCCAAATCTTTTAATAGATTTTTGATTATATTAATATTGAGAGAGATATAATGGTTTTTGGAAATATTGTGAATTTAAGGGTTACGATCATCAATTTTTTATTGAAGGTAGAAAAAGGTTTTAGGAATGGATTGATCAAAGAATATTAAGAAATTTTAATGATTTGATTGTGTTGTTATGGTTTAAAAATATGCATGTGACTATTGTCACGTGCGGCGGTTATCCTGCATAGTCTTAACTATGTAAATCGTCACCGTCGCTCATTCTTCGATTTAACTCTGAGATTTCAGAACTTTTGAAATTGGTTAAAAAAATGGATTTCGCTCAAATTAGTATTTTAGAAAGCTAAAACTTTGGAGATTATAGATCAAGTGTTTGCTAAGAGAAAAAAGGAAATCCTGATTTTTGTAACGTGGTTGAATGTCGCATTTCACCATTTTGGGCAGTGAGAAAGAAGGGCCAATTGGGGATGTGGCGGGACGATGGAAAGGGTATGGATAAGTGATATTAATTTAATGATTATAGTAATAGTTCATATTTTTTATTTTTTTCATTTTTTTGGGTCATTTAAATTATCTTATGTTTTGGTCAAGAACGGTATAAATGTAGAAAATCATCAACATTCGCATTCACCTTGAAATCTTCAAATACTCCCAAAATATCTTTTAAAAATTATATACAATAGGAAATCGGAAAAGGAAATTAAGGATATTGAGAGTTTGATTAGGTTTGAAAATTTATAAATTGTTAGCATAGAATTGTGGTTTCTGTTAAAGAACTCTAGTATATGCGCGTCCTGCACACAAGGTATCCTTCATCACTGATTATTGTAGTAATATCCAGTAAGAAGTATAGACATTTTTTTCTTTGTTTAGTGTGGTATAGAGGATGTGTAATTAGTGGACTGTTAAGTGTAATTAATGGACTGTTAAGTGTAATTAATGGACTGTTAAGTGTAATTAATGGACTGTTAAGTGTGGTATGTGCAGTACAGTGTAGAGTAGAGTGAGTAGGTCTGGCTATAATTTTGACTACATCATACCTTTTGTTAATTTGAGAGAAATATCCTATAGTAAAATACTGTAATATACTGAGATTTACCCTCATTCCACTTCATATACCTGTATATGAGATTATTACCTTACTATAGTATTGTCCTGCACACTAGACCAAAATACTTGGTGTTTAGAGTATGAGTACTATATACAATGGAGAGTGGTATTCAGTGGTCAGGATAGTTCAATATCCTTTACATAAGATTATAGACTAGTTTCAAAAATGGTTAAAGAAGTATCTGGTAATATATTCCTGCACATACCATACATTACTATACCCCATTTTGGCTTCGATGGCTCGGTCGATAAAACCTCTTATTCTTCCAAGAAACCTCATTCAAAAGAAGAAGCAGTTTTTCTTCCTATTTAGGAGTATTCTTCCTATTTAGGAAATTAGTATTACTCCTCTAGGTCATGAAGACCAAATGGCGCATCACTGGGAGAAAATCTCGCCAACCCTTTTTTAAAACAACTTCCTTACATTTATCCATGACTAGAGATCAATACCTAATAGTAGACTTTCAGTTCTAGTATACTACACTGAGTGCAGTACTGGAGCAGTTTCTGGGGATGTGAATACTGGGATTAGAATTTACGCATCATCAGATTTAAATTTTTCCATAGCCGTTCATTAATCTTAAAGACTTAATGAATGTTTTATTGTATACTGTAGACTAGGGTTCTGGATTGGAAAGGGTTATACATGTGCAATGGGTGGGGTTCTGTGTGCAGGATGCAGATGAACCCATTACACTAAGGAAACCAAAGTCCGGAACCGTTTCTTTAGAAGCAAAAAAAGACCCTAGGAGTTTCTTAGATTGTCATGGAATTGAATTCCAGGCATTTAAAGCAAATCCAGAAATTGGTCTATATATTGAGACTTACTCTCTGAGATTCAGCATCTCTAGTTTACTGGACAGAATTCCTAATGGTGATATATTGACGAAATACTGAGCTTCACACTATATTAGACATCAATTCAGATTTAAATATAGCTATAGATGTAGTTGTTTTTAGAGTATAGAGTCAGTGGATTCTAGTATTGACTATATCATTAGTATAGATTATTGACCAGCTGCTCTTGTAGAGTGCAGTGTACAGTACATAGAAGTAGGTCCAGATTAAAAGTCAAGTTTATGATGAAACACAGCTACCCACATTAATATACACTACCTTCTAGTCATATTATATATACTGTACTATATATAGTCTAAACTGAAATGCCATGGCACTGCCTGTATACTACATTACTACTAGAAGTCTACACTACAGTAAGGTACTTTCTTTTACATCACTGTATACAACAATAAATCACTAATTTAACTGCTAATTAGGACTCAGGCCATAAGTTACTACTATGGTTGACGATTAAACACTAAATGTGGATGGTTTTTTGAAGTCAGAATTGAGTGTAGTAGTAGAAGTAGTAGAGTATATGATAGAGAATAAAGCTGAAGAGTCTAGAAGTAGTAATAAAGTAGAGAATATAGTATAATATGTAACAGTGGAGTACACAGTAATAGTAGTAATATTAATGGTAATTCTAGCATTTTAGTACTACTAGACGGTCTACAAGTACCACTTAAGAGCTAGCAAACAATATAATACTACTACTCTATTTTATCACCTTTAAGGATTTCTGTGATCCCTCTATCATAGGCACTGCACTGGTGAGATTATACCAGACTTCTTTCTATACCAACTTCATCAACAACAAGTTGAAAACAGTAACAGGAGTATGCAAATGAAGCCAATGTCTACATGGAGAGATTGAAGAAGTGGGAGAGATTGAAGAAGTGGGAGAGATTGAAGAAGTGGGAGAGATTAAAGAACCGGGACCCCAAGGATCAAAAAAGAAAGCTACTCTACGGCTTCTTCCACCCATACTATAAGAACGGCAGAGAGGAAAAGATCTTGTGGTATGTGGTTCAATCCAAGTTATTAGAGGATGAACAGAAGGTGACTATTATTTATGTCACTACTACTGATACTGAGCGTTTGAAGATCCTAGAAAATGCTAAGGAGAAGTTGCACATCAAGTTATTGGACTCATCATACATTCTTTTCATCTATTTGCAAAGATTCCACAGCCTTATCGAATCCAAATATTGGAAACACTTTACTTTGGCTGACCAGCTTTTGGCTCCACTGACTTTCTATTTAAACTATCCAGCATATAGTGAAGATTAGTAAAGATAAGTAAAGATTTGTAAAGATTAATAAAGATTAGTAAAGAGTAGTAAAGATTAGTAAAGAGTAGTAAAATAAAGATTTAGGTGTCTTTGGTAGTGTAGTAAACCAAATAAATATTCAGCCAAACTGAATGGTCTAGAGGACCAAAGCTTCCAATGGCCAATGAATGGATATAATTGGAACCAGTTTCGGTTCCTTAGACGAGAAAATCTCTTGAAGCATCCAACTTATAGTATTTAGTTGAAACTCAATTCCCTCAACGTCATTTTCAAAGCCATACACTTTCTTCTTTGATCCATTCTTATTCTATTTTCAAAAATACCTTTTATAAAGGTCCTAGACTAGCCTAGACAATAGAATGTAGATACTGACTAGTTTTAGACACTAGACACTACATACCAGATACCAGAGTTATAGTGTAGTTGGTGTAGAGTATACAGTATACAATATACAGTATATGGGAATGGTACAGTATACAGTATATGGGAATGGTTAATGTCCTTTATACAACTGGTAATTATGAGTAGTATAAGTATATCTTATTTGGTACAGTTAGAGTCTTTGTACAGTACTATTTCTGTGCCCTATTAATCTTACAAGAGACTATTACTTTACTAGTATGGACTGGTAGAATGCTAGAGTGCATATTAGTATGGGGTATGGATTAACAAGTCTAGTGTGTAGTGATAAAGTTTGGCTGCTGATCATACGTATTACAATTCGATTCATTTACATGCTATAGAATGATGGGTCTAGTCCTTGGACTTTTTCTTCTTCTTCTTTGGCGACTCGTCGTCATCTGCTTTACGCTTCTTCTCCTTCTTCTCCTTCTTGTCTTTCTTTTCCTTCTTTTCCTTCTTCTCTTCCTTATCCTTCTTGTCCTTCTTTTCCTTCTTTTCCTTCTTCTCCTTTGGCTCTCCTGCAACTGCCTCATCTTCGTCCACAACGTCCATGGAGTCACCAACCAAAGCCAAGGCTTCCTTGATGGCATCGGAGTTCTTCATTGGTGCTGATCCGGTATCGTAGAAGTTCAATCTGTCCTCAACCTGCTTCTTCAATATTTGTCCGAAAGCGGTGGTGGGCTCATCAGAGTAGTTATCGATTCTGGATGCAATCGAACACTTGTTGGCCAAGTATCTGGAGATTCTTCCCTTGTTCTTGGTAGAGGCCTTACCAATGAACGACGAGTGGTAAATCAACCCGTACTTTGGTGTGTTACCCTTGGTCTTCAAGGCTCTGAACAAGGCCTTTTCTGCTCCCAAAATCTGCACCGTGGATGCGGCTTGCTTGGACAAGTTGGTCAAAGATCCGGCGTGCGAGATCAATCTAGCTCCCACAACCTCTCCAATCAACGTCGACAAGTTAGGTGCAACCGTGTGCATCTTGTCGGTCAAGTATTGGTACAACTTGGTTCTGTACTCGGAAATCGACACCACTCTCTCGGCGAACGTCGACACGTTGAGCATATCTAGCTCGGAGATGTCTTGACCCATGGAGATCTTGGCATTGTCAATGATTCTTTGAGCAATGGCTGAGTCGTCGTTGAACAAGGCGGCCACGTCGTGCACATCCTCATCGGTCAAGTTGGCCTTGTCCTTAATCAAAAGCGCAAGTCTGGCATAAGTGTAGTTGTCTGGGACAATCTTGGCCAACTCTGGGAAGTGCCATCCGTACCACTCCTTGACTCTCATGGAGAAGGTGTTGATGTCCTTGTCCAACTGGTCTAAGAGAGCAATGGCCTGGATGATGTGGTTGTCGTTCTTTTGCACGGAAAACTTCACCTTGGCTCTGGAGAAGGCGTGTCCCAATCCCAACTGGGCTCTCTCAATGTCTCCCTCCTGCAAGTCCTTGAAAAGACGGGAGCCGTGAACACGGATACCTCTCAAGAAGTCCTGGGCAACTTCGTTGGAGATACAGTCCACATATGGGAAGTATTCCTTGATGGATGGACCCAAGTTCTTATCGGAAACACCCAAGCTGACTCTTTCCTTCTTGGAAGGCTTTGGGAGGTTCAATTCCAAAACCGACTTCAAGTAGTCACTGACCAAACCCTCGGAAATGTCGTTGGCATTTTCCAAGGCTTGGGCAGCACCCTTAAATGGAGCAAAAGACACAAGCTCCACCATCTTGGAGAACTTGGAAAAGTCCAGCGAAGCCTCTTGGACTTCCTTCAGTCTCACGGAAATATCATCCTGCTGGATCAAAACTTTGAAAATGGCGAAACCAGTGGCTTCTTCGAAAAGAAGATAGTCAAGACCGCCCATTGTAGTTAATAGAAGAGGTGCAACTGAGAAGACTTGAGAAGTTTTTTTCTGAGCGCATCATCGGGGGCGTGCACACTAAAATCTCAGTGTATCGTGCTCGGCACTACCTCGAGATGCTGCCATTCCCCCCTATCAGCCCTCGAACTTCCCCCAACCTTCAATGCCCCCACAAAAAAATACTGTAAAAGTCCACTTCTTCTAAACCAATACTTACACACATTTATTAACAGCTCCTCAGAAAATACATTTTTCCGGCTTTGGTATAAAACTCACTACCGAAACAAATGCCAAGCAGAGGAGTAGTTAAGACGTGCAAGCATTCAGGAAGAACTTTAGAAAGCAGCAACCTTGCAGAGAATTTCAAAGATAGGGACTGAAAGTGGTGGGAAAAAGGGGGGGAAAACAGGGGCGAAGCGGTCTTTTATAGACGAAATGAGCATGGCTGCAAAAGCGCTCAGGGGCGATCACAAACACAGATACAGTCTATATAAATGTGCGCGGACCCCCCATGCGCGCCAGTACATCACCACCGGATTCTTACTGCCAAACTTGGCCATACAATAAGTTGAAGCAATACATAGCTGCACTGCACTAGTGTATACAAACAGATGTTTACACGAAGGTTCACAGAAAGGGTGATTCCCAAAAGGGGCGTCAAAACGCTCAATATGGACTGGAAGCCCATTAAGTCCTCAGTGACCAATATCTCCAGAGCGGAAAACCAAGCCAAGGCGCCTATCTTCCGCAAGGTAATGTTTGGTCTCATGATTGCCATGCCGGTGATCAGTTTTGGGTTGGGGTGCTGGCAAGTCAAACGTTTGCGGTGGAAAGTCGACCTTATCAAGAGATCGGAACATATGCTAGCCGAAGAGCCACTTGATAGGCTCCCCGCCGAGATCGACCCTTCGGTGATCAAGGACTTTGAGTTCCGGCGCTTCAAGGTCCGTGGAAGCTTCAATTACGAGCAAGAGATGTTCTTGGGACCCAGACTTCGTAACGGAGAGCTCGGGTACTTGGTGGTGACGCCCTTTTTCAGAAGCGATGGCGGCAAACCCATTTTGATTGAACGAGGATGGATTAATAAGGACCATGTGATTCCTAGCACGCGTAGCAAGGGCTACTTATCCCATTTGGCCATGCCTCAGGGCGAAATCACCATCGAGGGAATGCTCCGGAGCATGCCCCTGAAATCGTATTTGCAGTACGACCACGAGGAAGGATCGAGGCTCTTCTTTGTGCCGGATGTGGAGGCCATGGCTGAACAATCCGGGTCGTTGCCCGTTTATGCTCAAATGATGCATTCGTTGAAAGACCAACCGGAATGGATGGGACCAGAAGAGTATAAGAAGAAGGAGGTGGAGTCGAAAGGACGCTGGTTTTTCCAATCAAGTCCAAAGAAAAACGAGGACCATTTGCCAACCTCCACCGAAGACTCTACTTTGGAATGGCAGGAGTCGGAGTTCATGCGGAAAGGTGTGCCCATCGCGGCCGTGCCGAAGGTGTCCTTCTCCAACAACCACTTCCAATACTTGATCACATGGTTTGGCGTTTCCATCGCCAGCACGGTTCTATTGGCTCTTATGTTCTACACGAAACGAGGTCTTGGCAGTGCAGAAAAGGTCATTGCTGCCAAGAAGAAAGACATGTCCAAGAACATTTAGATCTGTATATATTATTATGGGGAATACGCTATCGTGTGAATATCATATCTCAGCCTATAGAAAAACTAAGTAATAAAAATAGCTGTTGTTTGTATTTGCTTTTGAACATACTTTTTTGGCTTTCTGGAATGTGGAGTAGATGGACCCTCGGAATTTGACGACAATCACGTGACAATCACGTGCACAATAATGCTACGCTATAACTGCCACCATTCAAGAGATATATCATTCATAAGCAAGTGTGAAGATGACGAAATTAAGAAGAACCGTCAAGTGACTTTAGGTTGGCAAATTATGTTTTGGGGGACAGGATGAAATGACCCAAGTCAATAGGTCGGAACTGGATATAAGCCCCGGAATTGCCTATTTAGGACATGAGATGAGCACGGTCACGTGATGTGGACATAAATCCCGACCATAGCTTCCCATTCACCATATTCAACGATTCCGGAAAAGATTTTTGGATTAGAAAGTGGCTGTGTTTCTAATAGAGAAATCAAAAATTGTAAGAGACCAGGTTAATCCCGAAGTCCTGCATACAGAACATGAACGGATTCCAGAACCACAAATAAAGCAAATGCCTTTTGCATTTACTGGTGTATAGCCATAAAAGTATACATATTATTATTGTTATGTCTGATTCAGTGTAACTACTAGTGGTGTATTATAGTCGGTAGAAGCTGTAACAGTGACAGTGAAACATCATGACTTTCATAAACAGCTTCCAAATTAGGAGACTATGTTTTGACCCCACAATATTCACAGGAATACACTGATAAGGCCAAACATCAACACCACAAGCAGGAGATCACTTATCACAATAGAAGCCCCACCCCAGTAGACCAAGAGAGTATTCACTAGAGGCTGGTAAGCATTGGCAGGAGGAAACACGGCCGAGGCCATGGATAAAAGCTTTGAAATCGGGTTATTAGAAGAAGCAACGCGGAGAAGACCCTTGGATGACATCAAGTAGAAATAGGCGGAAACAAAGGCGATTTCAGCGGAGACAAAGTAGCGTGCGTATGTGCAGGACAAGGTATTTTGAGTCCGAATATAAGCATATGCAGACGAACGGAATGATGGCTGAGTATAGTAATGATAAAAGAAGGTGGTAATATGGACCACGAGGCGAATGATGGCAAAGCGTGCATCAAGTTGTTTTTGCTGGTATTGTTGGTAAGCCACCATATTGGGTTGGGTTGGAGTATGTGCAGGATTCCCCAGCATCTCAGCATCTTCTGCCACAGCCTTCATCATATTAGCAAAGAAATCGGCAGTTTCGGGTTGAGTGACATTTGAACCATTGGAACCATTGAAGATTTGTTTCAACAACGTGTCCATATCCAAGTCCTCCAGTTCCGAGGGTCTGGAGTGTAAGACAGAAGAGATATCCGGACCCTCGGGATCGTCATGGACCAAATCCAGAGAAGACAAGTTCTGTAAATTCAGAGAAGACAAGTTCTGTAAATTCAGAGAAGACAAGTCCAGATCCGAGAGCTCAACAGTTTTAATCGTATCTGATACACTACTAACTCCAACATCAGTAGCAGTAGTTATACCAACGGAGAGGGCCAGATCCGAGGGTGTACCATTTTCAACCCCAATTTCAACCCCATTTTCAACCCCATTTTCAACCCCATTTTTAATTTCTAACCCACCGGTTTTTTTAACTCCACTTTGATGGTTTCCTTCTTCAACTCTTTGTTGTTCCGGTTCTTCATTCTCACTCAACTCGGGAACAGAACCATTATTGAGAATCTTATTTAAACGACTTGATGCATTTCCATTCGCTAACTTGGCTTGTCTTCTCTCTCTTAAAAGACGTCTTTTTTCTTCGGCCAGTAATTCGCTCATTATGGTTTGAGGTTGTTTTCGCCTGGTGTCTTGATTTAACGTCTAACTTGTGTAGTTGAGATTCTTCGAGTGTGAGCACGTATGTGTAGGACTTCGCGCCTTACTCACTGACTACTGACACTGACTACAGACACTGACTACAGACTCCTCACTCACTGTTGTACTATATACACTGACTACAGACTATTGGTTGATGGAATATTGGCTAGACTATTGGTTGATGGTCTGATGCTATATACACCACTGGGACTATATATAGACGATTGGTTGACTACTACTATAGATAGACTACTATAGACTACTACTATAGACTACTACTATAGACTACTACTATAGACTACTACTATAGACTATAGACTACAGACTACTACTACAGGCTTTTGGTTTACAGACTATTGTTTACAGACTACTACTATAGACCATTGGTTGATAGACTACTACTACAGACAGCTATTACTATAGACTATAGACTACAGACCTTTGGTTTACAGACTATTGTTTACAGACTACTATAGACTAGACAATATAGACCATAGACTAGAGACTAAGGACTATTGGTTTACTGACTACTACTATAGATTACAGACTACAGACTACAGAATACAGTCTACAGACTACTACTACAGACTACTACTACAGATTACAGTCTACAGACTACAGAATACAGACTAAAGTCTACAGAATACAGTCTACAGACTACAGACTACAGAATACTCTAGGTATACATCGATTCCAGTATATTGATAAGAGATTATTCCTAGATTGTTACTCACATACTATAGGACTATAGATCCAGATTCCAACCAAGATTCCAAAGGGTTATAGGACTACTATAGATTACGGATCCAGTTTCTAGACTCTGATATACCATCACTGTTGCTACTATACTATAGATCCTAAGAATATAGGTCTATCTATAGGACTACGATACTTCTACCTACCAGAGAGTAGTACTGCAGAAAGGATATTGGCATGGAGAGACGGTTGGGATACCACGAGCAGCTCCGGCGTGACCAGATCATGAACCTGCTTTTGAACCGGGACTACCTCTTGGTGATGGCTTCACAGCAGCAAAAGTCGGTTCTGCAGGTCAAGTACGAGCTTCTCCTCAAGCTCAAGGAATAGATAGAGGATGGAAATGGGAATACACGTCCCTGAATGAAAATACAGGGTCTACTATACTCGAAATATCTGGAATGATGTTTAGAGGCATTGAATAGATGATTGGGTAAGAATGGGGGAAATGTTTGTCTATATGCAGGAAACAAGTCAATTAAGGCATATGGACCAGGCATACAGATCTATCAAATATTTTGGTGACTAATACTACTGACCCATCTGATAGTTTTTAGAGGACCAAGACTACAATTCCTGGATCTACAGTGTACTACACTACACTTTGGTCAGGTGATTTGACTATTAATTTAGACCTGAGGATGGGCCTATTTTTGACAAGTCCAAAATAACCATTTTCCTATTTGCGTGTCCAATAGCAAGAACTATATTTTGTCTGTCTGTCCAGTCTATCTACTGCATATTACATCTGTCTAGTCTGTCTACTGTCTGAAGTGAGTATCTTCTCGTATTACCAGTGAAGATTCTATGGAAGAAATACCAGGATTCTGGATCGCTTTTTGGCAGACTTGGAAGCATGGCTAATGAAAGCTTTGTATGGATGTATCATGGCTAGTGCCCAGAGGACAAAGGGTATTATTGAGGTTCCCTAATCAAAGAAGTCTCTTTGAAGACAACAGAGAATTTGGAAACAGTAATTCCTGGACATGAGACATAATAGGTAGTTATAATTCGGAAAGAACAACAAGAATTCAGGTGAGTTTAGAATTCAGATGAGTTCAGAATTCAGATGAGTTCAGAATTCAGATGAGTTCAGAATTTAGATGAGTTCAGAATTTAGGTATGAGTTCCAAGAGTTCCACAATTCATCTGAATGGAGGCCTTGTATTTAAACGGCTTTGACGGGCCCGATTAGCTCTCTGTGCAGCATTTCCCGATGGTTTCAGAACCCGATTCGGCTTGCCTAAAGGAATACGTCTCTGGGTATTCGTCGTATTGACAGATGAAGACTTATCAAAGAGACCCCGCATGTAACGAGGAGGCTGGTTCAAGTTGGGGTCTGCACTAGGAGTTTCCAAGAACGAATCATTGGTGGAGTATGTATCATCATGAGCCACAGAGACTTTCTGGGCCCTTAAGGATTCACCCAATTTCATGGTACTTGGTCTTTGGATAGATAATGGTCGAGAAATTTGACTTTGGGCTAGAGAAATATGATTTTGGGCCAGAGAAATATGACTTTGGCTTAGAGTTGTTTTAGGGACTGATTTCTGGAATAATGGGTTTCTTCTCGTGGGTGTTTCAACCCGGGACTCTCTGCCATCCCTAGAAACCTCTCTAAGACCCAAACGAAAGTCTCTCAAATCCTTTTGAGCTTGTTTTAAACTCCTAGGTCGAATATCTCTCTGATTTTCCCTATTTTTCCGCTCGACTTCCGCCCGAAGCAGCTGGTTCTTTGCCTTAGCCATGCGGACTCTATCTTGAAGCGTATCTATACGCAGGCTAAGGCCCTTAATACTCTTATATTCGTATTGCTCCTTATTGGGTAATTCAGGGAAGTTATTGCAGAACATGGTTATGAGCAACCCATATAAAAAGCTGGCAAATGACTCATTAAAATGATCTCCTAATGCACAATGTATTCGTGCTAGATGCAGGATATGCCTTGATAATTGGTCCATTCCTTCTGCCAAGTGTCTCCATCGCTCCAAACTTTCTTCCGTTTGAAGTGGATTGATTTCCTTGGGGTAGTGCACATCATTACTTGCATATGCCTTATAGATTCCGGAAGACCGGTGCAGTTTTCTTCGTTCAGACATTCTCCAATAAGAATCGAGTATCAGAATCGAGTATCAGAATCGAGTATCAGAATCGAGTATCAGATTTGAGTATCAGGTAGAATTTGTAAAGGATTTGTAAAGGAATTAGTCTAGAAAATTAGGTTGTTAATCAATGGATGATGAATCTGATTGGTGGAGACGTGACTGGAAAGATGAACAACTATAAAAGTTTCTAGAAAATTCTAGAAATTTCTGAAGTTGAAAAATGCTTGTTTTTGGTTTTGTTTCAATGGTTTCAATGGTTTCAATGGTTTTAATGCTTGTTTTGGTGGTGGATCAGTGGCAAGTATGATGTTTGAAGGTAGATCTGATGGTGAATCTGATGAGGAATGTGATTGGATGAAGGAAGGAATTAAAGAATAATTTTGAGACGAAAACTTAAAATCGGACGTTTGTTTTGGGGAGTGGATATAAGCTTGGCTTGAAAGAGTGGCATTGAGCTGGGCTTGGTGGACGCCTCGGTTATTAGTATACTTGAGATGCGGTGTTTTGCAACGAGCGTGTTTTGTTTATGTTTTCGTGGGACTGTATGCGGGGCTGTTTGCGCGTGTTTGAAGGGTCACGTGGAAGGTCACGTGTATTCATATCTTATATGCACGCAACATTAAAGATACATATATAGGTAGATACATAGATACATAGATACATAGATACATAGATACATAGATACATAGATACATAGATACATAGATACATAGATACATAGATACATAGATACATAGATACATAGATACATAGATACATAGATACATAGATACATAGATACATAGATACATAGATACATAGATACATAGATACATAGATACATAGATACATAGATACATAGATACATAGATACATAGATACATAGATACATAGATACATAGATACATAGATACATAGATACATAGATACATAGATACATAGATACATAGATACATAGATACATAGATACATAGATACATAGATACATAGATACATAGATACATAGATACATAGATACATAGATACATAGATACATAGATACATAGATACATAGATACATAGATACATAGATACATAGATACATAGATACATAGATACATAGATACATAGATACATAGATACATAGATACATAGATACATAGATACATAGATACATAGATACATAGATACATAGATACATAGATACATAGATACATAGATACATAGATACATAGATACATAGATACATAGATACATAGATACATAGATACATAGATACATAGATACATAGATACATAGATACATAGATACATAGATACATAGATACATAGATACATAGATACATAGATACATAGATACATAGATACATAGATACATAGATACATAGATACATAGATACATAGATACATAGATACATAGATACATAGATACATAGATACATAGATACATAGATACATAGATATGGTGGCATATTTTTGCATATCAGTAAAGTCTTTGGATTCTGCACCGGCATAAAGACTCGGACTAATCATCCTGGCCAATTATCTGCTGCCAGGTCTTACCCTCGGCTCTCAACTCGGCTGCCAACTCGTCCCTGATCTTGGCCGGTAAGCCTGGTCCCTTGTATGCAAAGGCCGTGTACACCTGCACAAAAGTGGCCCCGGCCTTACCAAACTCCAATGCATCTTTTCCACTGGAGATGCCTCCACACCCAACCAACACCAAGTTGCTATCCTTGGTGTGTTGTCTCAAGGTTTTTAATGCTTTCAAGGAGAGAGGTTTCAAAGGTTTCCCCGAAAGACCTCCCGTTTGGTGTACCAAATCTGAAGACTTCGTAAGAAGCGTGTTTGGTCTCAGAATGGTCGTGTTCGACACAATAATCCCGTCAACTTGTGCTGCTTTAGCTGAAGCTGCAATCAGGGCAAGTTCCGGCTCCGTTAAGTCCGGGGCCACTTTCACCATAACAGGCACGTTTTTCCCAACTTTGTTGGTTTTTAAAAGCTTCCGCTCGTTAACCACTGCAGTTAGGAGCCCCGTGAGTTTCTGCTCATTCTGCAAATCACGAAGTCCTGGGGTATTTGGAGACGACACATTAATAACAAGAACATCTGCATATGGGCCTAGACGACGTACTCCTTGAACGTAATCATTCACCTCATCCCCATTTTTGTTTTTGCCAAGATTAATAGCTAAAAGATGGTTTGGGCGGAGGGAGTTGTATGCAGGAACCCCATTATTTTTCGCCAAAAACCCTTGGAACCGGGTAGCTAACGTTGCCAAAACATTAAAGTGGCCCGTAGAATTGAACCCATAGCGGTTGATCACCGCATCATCCTTTGGCAAACGGAAAAAACGGGGTTGGGGGTTACCCGGCTGGGGATTTGGGGTAATGGAGCCGATTTCAACGTAGGAAAAGCCCAAATTGAAGAGCGAATCAATACCCTCTCCATCCTTATCCAAGCCAGCTGCCAACCCCACTGGAGAATCCAAGGTCGTGCCAAACACATCCACAGTAAGAGATGGATCAATCTCACTAGCAGGTAATCTGGGCATAAGACCATACTTCATGAAGGCAATTCCAACCTTGTGACCTGTTTCAGCATCGGTAAGCACACGCAAAACAGGGCAAATCACGTATTCATGAATGGCAGCCCGGGAGTCCAGCGCATAATACGCTCCAGCAGAAATAGCAGCCGCTATACCCACGACTAAGGCCAGACGGGGGAGAATTGAACTCTGAAGCACTGGACGGCATATAGGGCGGTGTACGGGTTTGAAGCCCTTTTTTGCAGCAAATCTCCACATGTAGTAATTTTGAATTAATGGTTTTATTGGGTGGAGTAGTATTTGGGACAAGTAGCTGAGGGAAGTAGTTGAGGGAAGTTAAGGTGGAGAGGGTTTGAGAGTGAGCGAGAAGATGTTATATGCAGGTCACCAAATACATATATATATATTAATAAAAGACTGCATTTAGAGTATGTAATCCTGTGTATTGAAAGCCTGTATATTAGAATCCTGTGTATTATTGTTTCATCTCTGTTTCATCTCTGTTTCAGATTTTCCATGTGTTCATCTGGTCAGGTTCATGTGTGAATGGCTTCATTTGGCTGGGTGCGAAAGCGCATGTTGATTGAGTCTGCTCACCTCTACACTATGCACTTAACCACCTTCCCAATTAGGAAGCCAGAATTGCTTTTTATTACATTTTCCTGTACAGTATTGAAGTTTCCTAATACGGCATTCCCAATTGGGCATACGGCCTCTACTGTGCAGGTCTCCTACCAATCCTAACAGTACGAACAATTTGGTAAGCTCAGGCAAATCAAATTTGGAGGAATTGAGCATTAATGTGTCTTATAAAGCTCTACTAAAGTATATTAGTATTACTAGAGTAGTATACTGTATACAAGTGAAGTAGATAAACTTTGGATATTTATGGTACTGCATATAACTACACTTCATCTATTCTATAACATTTCATCACTAAACGTCTATTACTGAAATAGTTACTTATACTGAAATAGTTACTTATACTGCATATCTAATACTCTTATTTACCTTTACTGGTGGTTTTTTTCTTTTTTTTAAACGTGTTTATACTGGTACTGCATACTACAGTCGAGTAGGACAAGTATAAGTCAATACTAAGATTCAAATGATTCTGTAGTTTCAATAGTTTTCATCTTTTCATCTGCTTCTGTTTTTTTGTGGTTTAGTTATTAAGTAGTGGAGGACCCTCGGAATAGACAAGACACCCGTGCACCAGGCTACCTTAGCTCTTTTTGGCCTAACACAAGCACATTTCGGTCTCACAAGTGCCTGCATATGGCCGGTCGGAAATGGCCGGCTCATGATGTGTAAAACAACACATACTATAGATATTAAAATCAAAATTGGGGGAAATTAATGTCCGGAATTTCAGGATTCCAAAAAGCCTAATTTTATAAACATTCCATGAAAAAAAAGGGACTTTGCATTGGGCCTTTTTGTCCTGGGGTAGCGCGGTGTACGGGTGTTTCACCGCTCTTTCCGAGGGTTTGCACCCAAACCTCCAAACCTCCATTACTTCCTGTGTTTCTTTCTATGTCATTGCTGTTAATTACTATTCTACTTATTCTCCATTTATTTCTTTTATTTGAGGACTGCACACAACAGCTCATCTCTGTCCATTATCATTACTTACTGTTCCATCCACTCATTCATCCATTCATTTTACTGGCAATCATTTTTTTTGTTTTAGAATCTAGTCATTTAATATTTCTATTTGTTATATGCCGTCTCCTGAAGATTTTAGCTACCAATTATGATTTTTGAGCCAACTGGTCTTATAAAGTGCTAGTCCTGCATAGAACTACACAACTACTACTCAGTTCTAATTCTATTCCACCGTCTATACTGGCCTTAGTATAATACCAATGTATAAATTCATTCCTTTTTATACCCAATTCTTTGCATCATGCATGAAATATATGGCACAGTATCATAATCTTCCATCTAGACCTTATACACACTCCTACACGTTCAAAAATCCACATAGTATACACTCCAGACAGTATAAACTAGTCAGTATACATACACCAGATATTATAGACTAGTAGTATGCAGTCAGTGCCATCATCTTGTTGTGGAATTAATTTGGAGAGGTGTGGTGTGGACACTGGTGGAGAACACGTGACTTCCCAATCCGGTAAGCTTACAGTACCCACCTCTAAGTCCAAGCCCGGAGAAGATGGGGAAAAATTAGGGGAAGATTTACTTTCAGACCTTTCGAGACTTTTGGACTATTGGCTTTAATATAATCAACAATATGGCTTTTATGTCCATAGACTGACTTGTATAGGTTCTTTTTTTGGACTGGTGTACTGGTTTTTGGGCATGCAACCTTATTGTTTGGCTAGTGATGTACCCAATCTTTAAATATAAGAATTTATTCAGTTGATGAGTTTAGTATCGATTATGAAACCTCCTCGGTCCGATACCTCCGCCCTGATTTCATATACCAGCTTATTGTTTCATCTGGAAACTGCATATTGACCAATGTGAGATGTCTAACTTCTCGCCTGTTCAACATGTTCAAGTGTAGTCACGTGCGCGCACCACTCACTCACTCACTCACTCACGCATCTTACGCATCTCATCTCATCTCTTCACATCTCAACCCCAACACTAATTCTCGGAATGTCCAAATACGAACGGGAAAAAGACCGGTTCCCTTCTAAAGTGGCCAAGGCTAAACTGCGTCGTGTTAATCGTAGCATCAAGAAAATCGATAATGACTACCAAGATTTCGTCAAGAATGCAGAGGCTACCGACCTCTTGTTACAGGAAGAAGGTGGGTTCCTAGAGGCCGAAAATGAGATGGAAAAAACTCATAAGTTCCAACAAAAAGATATTGAAGATGCTGTTGATATTAGTACTGGGCATAAAAAATTTGATCTCCAACTTTCGGAATTCGGGCCTTACACGGTAGATTATACGCGCAATGGGCGTAAGCTCTTAATCGGGGGTCAAAAGGGTCACGTGGCTTCCATGGATTGGCAAAAAGGTACAATTGATTGTGAACTTTTTTTAAATGAAACCGTACATGCTGTACAATATTTCCAAAGGGAGCTGTTCTTTGCCGTGGCTCAGAAAAGGTATACTTTTGTCTATAACCAGCAAGGTGTGGAGGTGCACCGGTTGAAAGAGCACCAAAACAATACACTTTTACAGTTTCTTCCCTACCATTACCTTCTTGTGGGTTCAGGATTTCATGGTCGGATAAAATATCATGATGTGACGACTGGAGCCATGGTTAGTGATATGCCCACTAAAATGGGCCCTACACAGGCCATGAAACAGAACCCATGGAATGCTATAATGCATTTAGGTCACGGCAATGGTACAGTGTCTTTATGGAGCCCTACACAGGCTGAACCCTTGGTTAAGATGCAGTCCAACCGGGGTCCTATTCGGGACTTGGCCATAGATAGAGAGGGAAAGTATATGGTGGTCAGTGGGCTGGATAAATCAGTTAAGATTTGGGATTTGCGCATGTATAAGCAGTTGGATTCGTACACGCTGCCTACTCCAGCAAGGTCGGTAGATATATCCGATAATGGGCTTGTTTCATTGGCCTGGGGGCCTCACGTGACCGTATGGAAAGACCTCTTTAAAGGTGAACATCAAAAAGATCCCTACATGACGCATATGTTACCCGGAAAAAAGCTCCATAAGGTTCGGTTTGTTCCCTTTGAAGATATCTTGGGAGTAGGTCACTCTAAGGGAGTTCTGACGATGATTGTACCGGGTTCAGGAGAGGCCAATTTCGATGCCATGGAAATCAATCCCTATGAATCCACCAAACAAAGACAAGAAGCCGAAGTGCACTCGTTACTCAATAAGCTTCCTTACGATACTATTGCATTGGACCCACTGTTTATTGGTACGGTGGATGCACGGGCTCGTAACCTTGATCTCCGGCCCAAGGGTCCTGAAACTGTGGTTAAGGCCAAGAATGTGGTTGACGAGAGACAGATGCGGACGGAGCGTAATATTCAGAGGGAGGCTGAACGGAGGGAGAAAATCAGACTTAAGGAGTTGGGTGTTCCAGATGAAAAGGACAAGTTGGGTCCTGCATTGGGACGTTTTGTATAGAAATAAAGAGGTTTTAGATCTATACCCATTATTAGTTGTTATATGGTTGGTACTGCAGATAATACATGATGTACATGTATTTTCCTGTATATAAGACTTCATATACATAGTTTCCTGTATATAAGACATCCCATGCATATTTTCCTGTACACAATACCAACTTCATCCAACCAATGGAAACCAAGACTTGTAACCAAAATTTAATGTCCACATGTAGAATAATAATCTCGAATTCTCCAAAAACTAACTAAAAAAGTGGCAATCGATTTGTTTAAACTTCCATTTCTAAAGCCAATCCATCATGAAGGCAGCTTTTCCTCTGGTGTGACTGGAGAGTCTATATTGTGCATAGAAAAATGTGACTAACAGACAACTGAAAGACAGGAGCCAATTTAAGTTTTCATTTGGAGTGAAGAAATTTACAAACTCGTCACTCAGAGTCCTACAGATTTCTATATGCAGTACTAACCTCGGTTTTATTAGTCACGTGATTTATAAATAAAGGCTCTGGAATTTGGTTTAGAGACCATTTTTGAAATCGCCGAAAAGATGGGCGAAGTGACGAAAATCAAAAGAGTGTAGAATATTTGGAATTACTTGGAATTAATTTGTGGGGGATGGAAGAAATGACCCCAGTCAATAGGTCGGAACTGGATATAAGCTCCCCCGGAACTGGATATAAGCCCCCGGAACTGCACACAAGACCCCCACCATCACCAGTAGAATAACTAATACAGCTAGTAGAAGTATGGTAGTATACTAGAGTGGTAGATGGTAGTGTATATAACGTAGTGTACTGTATATAGGGTAATTCTATAGTGTGCGCAGTTTCGAGGTGGGGCACTTTTAGAATGGACGGTTCAGCGGTTTTATTGGTGGATTTTCTCTGAAAAACAACCAGAATGATGTCCGGAATTCCACAATTCTACCAGTATAATATCATCTAAATATCTGTAAAAACGAGTGCTTTACGTTGGGCCTTTTTCTGCTGAGGTAGCCGGGTGTACGGGTGTTTGGTCTGATCCAGTCCCAATTTCCGAGGGTGTGTTCTTATATGCAGGATGATATGGTGGTGTTCAAGTGTAAGTGTTTTATTTCAGTATAGTGTAATGGTTTATGGATGAGGTGGCTATGAGTGGCTAAGCCTACGCAGACATTAGCTATGTATTTATGATAGAAATTAGGATATTTAGCAGAGAGATAGAGTGGCTGGTCTTTAAGCCATGCTGAGACTTCTCAGAAGTTCTCAGTTTCAACAGACGGTAGACCGACTCGGAATCCGTCTTTCGAGTTTCAAAATCACCCACCTTTCCTCTCCTTCCTTTAGTGCTCAGGCCGTGCCTCTCCGGCCAAAGCTCGCATGGTCAATGCCAAGTCCCAGCGTAAGAGCCGTGCCTCCTTCTCTATGCTCTTGCCTGCCACTTGGTCAAAGTAAGAGCAAAGCCGCTCGTTCTTCTCGGTAACCTCCATAACAAGCTCTTCCCCGGCCTGCATCTCGTCGTGCATCTTCTTCTGCTCGTGTATCATCTGCATGCGCATGAGACGCTTCATCTCCTCAATCTGAACCAAATGGAAGTCTTCGCGGTAACTCTCGCGGATCTTCACGTCTATGTAGTACCGAATCACCTCCTTGGAATATTCATGCAAGCTTTCAAAGCGTTGTGTGGCCGCGTCGCTGCCCCATTTGATTTGTGTGAGACTCCGGAACAAAAACTCGAGAACCAACTCCATCTGTTCGGCTTCCTGGAAAAGTGCTAGCCTTTCCAAATTCACCACGCGGCGAATGGTCGCAAGCCTCTGTAGAACCATCGACTTGGTGCCTCGTGCACGGCCTTGCAGAATATGAAAGAACATCACCTTCTTCAACCGTAAACTCTGCTCATAAAGTTTTTCACTGACTCGGTATATCTGAAGCCCTTTCAAATCAGGGCTTTTGACCACCTTCACGGCGCAACTCTCCGGAAATTCGGTACTTCCTTCTGACAAGTCGTCGCTATCCAGTGAATCAGAAAGTATACCATTGCCCGACTTCACTCCACCAGTACTGATCACAGAAACAGACGGCAAGTCACAGTCGAAGCTTTGAAGTTCGTTTCCTGGAGTCAACTCCGCAAACACATTGATCACAAACTCAAGCAGCGCCAAGTCTTCAACGCTGATAGTTCTGGTGCCCATTAAAGATGAAAGCCATAAAATGCATGCTCGGGAAAAAGTCCGGCTCATTTGCCCATCCATTGTAAAATAGTATAGTGTAGTGTAGTGTAGAAATGAAACACACAAACACTAGTAGTAGGTGCGAGGCACGTGATTCGGTGGAACACGGCCTTTCTTGCATATTCCGCAGCAGAAGCCCCACTAATGGGAAGTGCGGGCCGAGATGGAATAGTTTGAGTAGTCCACAGTGATGAGGTCGGAGAAAATAGAGCCCAGGGAGTTCTGCGCCTGTCTCATCTGGGCAATATCCTCCATTTTGGTCCGCACGTACTCCATCACTGTGGCAAACTTACCAAGCGACCGCTCATCATGAGACTCGAGCAGCTCTAGCAATGCCAACTCCTCCACCACCTTGGCGAACTCCATGTTGCGGTCGAGGTTGGCCTGTGTAGGGTCATCCTCCGGTTCGTCCCGATGTTGCAACATAATAAGCCAAGAATGGGCGATTTGCTCATATGCCATGGCATGTGTGTACTGGAACTCCTTGTTCTTGAACTCTGGAAGTTCATGGAGCATATGGATGATGACGTTGATCACGACACACAGATCGTGGAGCGTGGTTCCTACCGGCGGAAGCAAGTCAAGTACAAAGTCCGAGATACAGTGCAAGAACTCTGTCAAATAGGGTTTCACCCGGATATATGAGTAGTCGCTTTCAGTCTCACATTTATAGGGCAACGCCTGGTGAATGGCATTAGCCTTGGCCTTTATTAGCTCCACCGACTGCGTCACCCCCGGACGAGGGGAGAGTTCCGCCACCGTGTGTGCTATTTGAGGGTGATGAGATATCACAGCCTGGAAAAGGTCCTGAAGCGATTTATGGTCTAGAACCTCCACTAGACGGTTAACGGGCAACTTTTGACCGGCGATGCAGGGGTTTTTGATGCGTTTGAAGCGGCGGTTGGCGGCGTTTGATTGGCTAAAATTCGAAGGGTGAATATGATGTTTTTGGGTGGGGTTTGTTGGGTCAAAATGGTGTTTTGGGGGGATATTTGCCGCTGGCGGCAAATCTTCATCAAGAGGGCGTTTTCTGGACGAGGAGCCGAGGACGGGGGCAACAGCAAGTTGAGGCATGATTTGAGCAGTATAATGAAGCTGCTACGTATGGGGTGCCGGATATAGAAGAGGTGGGAAGGAAGGAAGAATAGGCGGAAAAGTGTGATTTGCGATGTGAAACTCAAGCTAATACACAGGTGCAGGACCAGGCGAGGATATTTGTGTGCAGGAGTTTATGCAGGTACTATGATCACGTGAACAACCAGCACGTGAGCAGCACCAGCACACCAACACACACCATCCCGACCTATACAATCTGGGAGCTAAAGAAATCTAAATCTCTGATTAACTGAGGCTTATCTGTTTAAAGAAAGTGCGGATAGAAAGTCGTGTCGTGCACATAAACCCGAAGAGGAAGTTAAACATTACTCAAGACTAGAATACCTTATCAAGGAATATATAAAGTCAGAAAGAAGACTCTTACAAAAGGATATATATGGTTTTTATTGGTAAAAAGCTATAAATGGATATTATAGTACATGTGTAAATATGATCACGTGTGTAAGTCACAGCACGACAATCTATCCCAAGTATTGATAGTAGTAGGATGTTTTGAACCAAACATTTCATTAAATTTCGAATATTCTCTTTCATATTTATAGTCTCAAACATATAATGAGATATTCCAAAAATTAAAACCACTTTTTAAAGCTATATAAACGGATGTCCTGCATATAGCCGTCTTCAAATCTTTCTTTGATTTTTCAATTTCCAATAGAAAATTCTTTTAATCGCTTTTTTAATTTCTTTAATTTTTCTTTAATTTCTTTTATTTAATATATTTTTTTGGGACTTTACATTTATTTTGTAAGATTTTCGTGGATATTGACCAAAGTACAATTTCAAAAAAAGAAGATAAGATGTTTAAAAATCGAATAATAGAGATTTTTCAAAAAGAAAAGAACCAAAATGATAAGAAGAAAATCCTCTATTTGCTTAAAACCAATTTCCCCTTTTTTTCCTGCTCAGTTTGGCCGTCTGGGTGTCTCTAGTCTTTATTATATACACTATGCGTTTTAATGTGAGGTGCTCGGAAAAAATCTCAGGGTGTGCATATAATACGGGTGTGCATATTGTTGAACGTGAGGAACCAGTACATCTCTGATGTACTGCATACTCACGTGTCTGCATATAAGCAGGAGCAGATGAAACAAATCGTGATCTTTTACATGCAGGCGGTGGCGACGACGCCTTCGGGACCGCGCCGCGACTACTTAAGAGAGGAGGACTGACGGACAGGACTTCAAGGGATCGAATCAGCTCAGTTAAGGAGAGGAAATAGCGATTTCCTAGTGTTAGTTTAGAGATTGGTCTGAATACAAATAACTGAAGTGGCAGCTAAAGTGCCACGCTGACTAGAGTACAAGAGAACAATTACGTAAGAGTTCCAGCTTATGAACTAGCTAAGGTATAAAGTTCAACACATATAACCAAGCCCACCTCCACCTACTACTAATGCTTTATAAAAAAATAGTATTCTAGTGTTATTCTAGTATTCTAGTCTTCTGTTTTTGAATCTAGAATCATGTTTTTGAATCTAGAATCATGTTGTTATCCTAGTATTTGGTGGTGAATAACTGTGAGTTCTGAGATAGGATATGATGACTCTTTTCCACCCCACACTTGTTGCATCTGTACTTATCTATTCCACCACATAGACTATTACTGTAAGACTAGATAATAGTCAGAGACAGAGACAGAGTCAGAGACAGAGTCAGAGTCAGAGACAAAGTCAGAGACAGAGACAGACAAAGACAGAGACAAAGACAGACAAAGACAAAGGTAGTAGTACTAGTCAGTTCTCCAATTCTTGGACAGAAAGAATATGGGAATAGAAGTTTTGACCAGATCATAAGTACACTTTGATATGTCCATCTGGAAACCCAAGTATAGCCAAGATTGTATGATTCAGGAAACCCAAGTATAGCCAAGATTGTATGATTCAGGAAACACAAGACTTGGATTCATGTTTGAAAATATGATTCTCTTCCACAAGGGTTGAAAGTAATCTAATCGATTCATAAGGTGCCCTGCACTTCTGCAAAAAACCCCATCCAAAACCCATATTTCTTGGGAAACACTGCTCATTCTGTGGATCTAAAACTTAATCCTCCTTCTTTCTCTTATGACATTTGTCCATGTAATGTGCTGTTGTTTAGACGCATGACTTCTTGGTAGCTCCTAGGAACCGAATGAGCTTCTAATCCAGTCAAAATTTCATACTTCCTTCAACAAAATTTCATACTTCCTTCAACAAAAGTTCATACTTCCTTCAACAAAAGTTCATACTTCATTCAACAATAGTTCATCATCTGGATTCATCTGCAAACTCCCCCACTTCCAACTCTTTATTCTCCACTTGAATATCTGTAAGACTATGACAATAAGAATATTAGGTCTGTTTCAGAAACTGGATCATGTGGTGTCAATAACCGGTTGCACAAGTAAAGCAGAGCAAGCCATGTGATTTTGCATTTTGAATGTACATGCTGAAAATCCATTCCTTATTCTTCTCCCTATAGTCAGCCAATTAGTTTCGGAACTGAAGGTATTGCGAGTTGGAGAGACTCTTTTGCCATTGATGTATTGAACCCCAATTTATGATTCGACCATGACCATGACCATCACTATAACCATGACTATGTGACCCTCAATAGCCTTTAATTTAGTAGCTTTTGGTTTGACAAAGTTCAGTGAAGGACCATTAAGAATATCAAGGCTATTCATCCCAGTGACAGGTCTATACATATGATCAAGAATCAGTATCAGTATCAGTATCAGTATCAGTATCAGTATCAGTATCAGTATCAGTATCAGAAGATTAAGTATCAACATATGACTATGACTAGAAGACCAGACAATATAAAGTATCTAGACTATAGACTTCAACTGGTACACCCCTCAGATTCTGAGACCAGAATTCAAAGACTAGGCATGTGTTTCATTACTATGCTTTATACATAGATTAGCACTGCAGGGTTACCACTTGTAGTATATTATTCAAACCAGTGTAGATGTAATCATGACAGACTATGACTCTGACTGGGCCATTCTTAGAAGATCAGATCAGAAAATGACTCGAAATATTGATGCTGATGGATGTTGCTGATGGATGTTTTGGATATTCAAGAGAAATCAAGGTCACATAGTAACAATTTTCAATCCTTAGTAGACCCCCCATTCTTTAGCTAGGAAGGAGTTTAATTTCACACCTTACTGCTTGAGTAATCAAGTGATCAGGAGAAACTCTTCAACTCTTCACTCTTCACTCTTCACTCTTCACTCTCTTCACTCTTCACTCTTCACTCTCTTCACTCTCTTCAACTCTTCACTCTCTTCAACTCTTCACTCTTCACTCTTCACTCTCTTCAACTCTTCACTCTCTTCACTCTTCACTCTCTTCGACTCTTCACTCTTCACTCTTCACTCTTCACTCTCTTCAACTCTTCACTCTTCACTCTCTTCAACTCTCTTCAACTCTTCAATCTCGTCCGATTCTTAAATTGAAAAAATGAAAAAAATGATATGATTTGAGTGATTTCAACTTTGATATTGATTCTGATTTGATTCTGAAACCCATCTCTGAAATCTTCTATCCTCTGTTAATGCTTCCACTTATGGGGGTTATATCATCAGTGGGAAAGAGTTGTTGCATTTAGGATATACTCCTCCAAATGGACCATTCACATAATAAATTAATAAAGTCTCCCCCTTTTTTAACCACAACTTTTCCCCCCAAAATTATTGCTTGGAGAAGGGGACGGAGGGGGGGAATGCGTTGCCTTTATATTCCACTGCGTGGCGCTCCTGCATATTTGAGGTTGCAAATAAATAGGGCGGGGTGAGAATTGTCAAACGTATATAAAGGCGAGGTCCCCGCGAGTGCACATTTTTTTTCTCCACTTTTTTCTCTTCTTTACTATTAACTCTTTGCCTTTATTAATCATAGTGTTGTTAGTATTAGACATCTCAAGGGTCATTGAAGGGTCATCGAAGGGCTATCGAAGGGTCATTGAAAGGCCATTGAAGGGTCATTGAAGGGCCATTGAAATGCTATTGAAAGGCTATTGAAGGGTCATTGAAAGGCTATTGAAAGACCATTGAAAGGCCATTGAAGGGTCATTGAAAGACCATTGAAGGGTCATTGAAAGGCTATTGAAGGGTCATTGAAAGGCCATTGAAGGGTCATTGAAGGGTCATTGAAAGACCATTGAAGGGTCATTGAAGGGCTATTGAAAGACCATTGAAAGACCATTGACGAAGGGCTGCTATACTATACTATGTTGTATATGAGCTACTATTAATGTCATATCTTCAAGTTGAAAGGATTGTTAATCCTCTATTCAACCGGGCTATAAACATTATTGCATTACAAAGATTATTGCATTACAAAGATTACTGGACTAGAAGAGAAACCCGTGACTTAGGAGACCTCAAGCCAAAATGGTCCAACGCAAACCGCTTTTTTCTTCGTTGGATTATCTTGAAATCAGGTTTTCTTGCTTCCATTCTTTTTCGTGTCCTCATTGACTGTGTTGACTTCTCCTTATCCTCAATAGCCCTACCTGCTTGACTCCCACTTCTCTCCTTATAGTCAGTCATTCAGTCATTCAGTCATCCAGTCATTCAGTCATTCAGTCATCCAGTCATTCATTCATTCATTCATTCAGTCATTCAAAGACAAGTCCAGGAAATAAGTGACATACACCAAATCATACTGATAAATGGGCAAATTAACAGGACAAGGACAGGGAAAATGAATTATACTCAACCAAATGGTTTTCAAGGATTTTACACATACTGTTTCTGCATATAGACCATTGTCTGGTTCTTTATACAGGACAAAGTATAGCAATACCAATTATCAAGCTATAGAGATAAGAACTTGTTTTATATGCCTTGAATTGTGTTTTGGGTTGGATCTTTTGCATAGCCTGGCCGAGTTTACCGGTGTATCTTTGTTTCCACTCATACACTATTCAACCTTGTCTATTTAGACTTGCTCAATGAGAGTAAGCCCTACGACTCTACACTACTTCCACATTCTCTGAGTCCTTGACTTATGCTTAATGGATTATTGGCAGAGAAATCTTCTTGTCCCACTTGGACCTTCCTATTGGTCATTTTATTCATTTGTGGGGTTTTTCTTGGCATCCTGTGACATGGCTATCTCCATGGTATTGTCTTGATTCATCATTAGAATCCTTTGAATATGGGTCTGACATTACCCAGACATCTTGATTCCTTGGTATGATCATATGCCTCTGGACTGCATTATTGTTTTGTTTATTCCTCAATCAGTAGATTACTTCAATAGTAATCATTACTCTCGAATTCAGAGTCGCTGGTATTGGAAAAATCACTACCACTTTCACTTCCCACATCATAATCAGCCTCGTGGAATCCGGCATACCGGTTGCGCTTGAGCTCCACCTCGTCGTCCGACTCCTTATCGTCCTCATCAGTGATTTCATCATCAATTTTGCGAATATCATCCGAGCCCATCATCTCATCATTCTCTTCGATCTCCTCCAACTCGATCTTCAACTCGTACACAATGTCAAAACACTCGGCCAAAAGCGCATTGAGCGTTCCCTGGCCCTCCGGTACCTGATTGTTGACAATAAACTTACCGTCATGCCTTAGGTTGTCAAGTGAAGCCAATTTGAATTGGAAAGGGAATAATTCCCGTAAATTGTTTAGCCCATCCACACGCTTGATTTCCAAAAGACATCGTCTAACGGTGGTCAATTGGTTGTGTATGGGCTGTAAGGATTCGGAAACCGGTTCCGAACTCTCCAAAAGCTTATAGATGGAGGCATAATTCCGTCTTAAGAGGTATAACACCAAGAGTTGGATTTTTTTCATCCGCCGGCCGTCGGCCTTTCGCTGATCAATGAGCTTATTGAGCTCCATGCGTTTATCGTCAATGTTTTTGAGAGATTTCTGGTACGTGTACAAGTCAGTTTCACGTAAAGTCCATCTTCGGGTGATCAAGAGGTTTTCCAAAGTTTGCTTGATGGTGATCAAGTCTGTATAAAGTTTTTTAAAGCTGGAAATGATTTCACTTTGCTGCTCATCTTCTAACGATAATGTTTCAAATTGACTGGAGATTCCATTATCCTGCTGAATATCAAGGTCATTAACAAGGTTGTTGCAATCATCAAGAAGACCATTAAGCACCATCTGAGCACTTTCAGATTGGTCCTCTGTCCCCTGCATAGTGACAAAAGTACCGGCAGAGTCACGTTCCTTACCAATTTGTTTCAAAATAGCTTTGATTTCACTGATCTTCTCCTGCATATCATAATTCTTAGCATCAATGGTTAAGTAGTTAAAGAGACTCTTGCGTACAGTAATCAACTGTAAATAAATAGGCTCTAAATCACTGGGAATCTTTTGAAAAGTATCCTCAAGTTCCTTATAAACTCGTAAACACTTGGCCAATTTATTCCGCAAAAGAAGAGTTTCTTCCCTCCGATGATTAAGCATACCCTCCTCAATTTCATCCTCAGAGGTATTATCATCCAGCTGAGCAATAATCTGCAGGATTTCTTCAAGTCGGCATTGAATAGGTTTCAAATCTTCTACTGAATAAACCTTACACTCCTTTAAATGTGTCAAGAGCTTATAAACCGTAGATAATGATGAGTAGGTGGCAGGTGCAAACTTGGTAAGACCACAAGTAATAAAAGAAAGAGAAAGAAGTTGCCAAATATCATCCACCAATAAATCCACGCCATTAGGTAAATTTAAAGTCATCCCCTTGAGTTCTTCATCCTTGCGAACGATGCTTAGTTCATGGAGATCCCGTAAAAAACTGTCATAAATGGAATACACCAGTTTGGAGCTGATATATGTATCACGGTTATTCTTGAGTTCCAGGAGAGTTTGGTATGTGGCGAGGAATGATTCATGGAGGCTTTTCTCGAATGACGGAACGGATTTCATTGGAGTGGCAAGGAAGAAGGAATGGGAAGTTTGCGTGGGCGCGGGCAGTGGTACTGTATGAAAGGCGTGCATATAATGCGCGCGTGTATGCAGGAACACCGCTTTAGGAAGGTATAGTATTAATCAATCATATTCCAAGTATAATTAAGTACAAAGTTTTATTCTAGGTGAGTAGACTAGAGTAGAGTGGAGTAGAGTGGAGTAGAGTAGAGTAGAGTAGAGTAGAGTAGATTGAGGTGGACTGTTTATGTAATATAAAGACCATATCAATTCCAGTTGGTTATACACGGGGTCAACAAGATCATTATGACATATACTGGTGAGTATGGAGTGCTGGTTGGGCTTTGGAGTTGGAGTGCTGGTTGGGCTTTGGAGTTGGAGTGCTGGTTGGGCTTTGGAGTTGAAGCTTTGAAGTTGGAGTTGGAAGTGGAGCTTTGGAAGTGGTGAGGTCATGGGTTGGCCACGCCTAAAATCTTCCTTGAATAATCAGCCTCGTCTGCCAAAGAGCCCTCTGAAAGCCGGCGCCGTCCCATCATAGCAGGATTGAGCCGTGGGTCCGAGAGCTCATCGCCCGCGCTCGCGTTGTTGGCCTGTTTCTCCGCAAAGTCATCCGAGGGGTGCACGAAAGGATTAGACATGGGCATGTCGAATACCGAGTTGAACTTCTGCGACTTGCTGGACACTCCGCGCTTGATTGTTCCTCCTGAAGCACCCTTTTTGTAGAACTCCTCCTCGTCGTCTCCGTCCTTACTGTTGTGGCGACGGATCAAGAAGAATGCCACGAACCCCAATATTAGGGCTCCAGCCAATCCGCCAACGACACCTCCCACTATAGGGCCAACGTTGCTCAGTTTCTTTTGTGCTTGTGGCTGCAGTTTGGATGACGACGTGGCCGTGGAGTCAGACGCCGACGTTTGCGTCACCGTTCGGTACTTGACAGACTCAGCCGAGCTGTCATCCGTGCCGGAAACGGTGGCCATCGAAGTGATGGCGCTGGCTGCGTTATCAGAACTGGAGGGAGAAGAATCCAGCGATGCTTTGGATGAGGATTTCGTGGGAGAAGCACCAGCGGTGGAAGTCAGTGACGAAGCGGATGCAGACACCGAGTTGGCAGCCGAATTGGATGCAGCGTTTGGATCCGTGCCCAGGCCGGCGAATACCGTGAATACGGAAGAACCACCACAGTTGGCAGCTCCATACCCATTGCACTTGACGTTACACTGGGAATCATCCACCTGGTTCAGCGAGGGCATGGACGTGAGACAGTAGCAGTAGGCACCGTCTCGCATGGCCACATAGGGGTAGTCGCTACCACAGGCATTGCTGCAGCTGATCTGGGAGCCATAGGTCTGGAACCCCTTGGCGTTGCTTGTGTCGACAGAGGAGAAGCAGCCAAGGTCAGCGGCCAACGATGTGACAAAGAAGAGAAATGGTATAATGGGTAACATTATTATGCAAGAGTCAATGAATCGAAGTCAAAGTCGAGCTTGGAACAAACAAGAGAGAAGTATTTGCTGGAATGAAACAAAGTTCAAAGAGACTTAACTGCAATCAATGACCAAAATCGGCAATCAATGACCCAAAATCGGCAATCAATAAACCCAATAGACGATCAAATAGGACTGGAGACCTGAAAGAACTGGATACCTGAATACTGAAAAATGAAGATCCACAAAGTATGGATGCAATAAACGAATCCGTAGACGAGATTCTATGGCGTCAAAACAAAAATGTCCCCAAAGAAATTTGGAGGATGCGGTAGAAGAGTAGGAATGGAAAGTAAATGGGCGGAATAAAAGGCAAAAAGTAACTTCAATTGAAACCCCAAGAAAACAGGAACGTAAAGTAGGAGATGATTTGGACTGAAACGACACTGAAACGACACTTAAACGACACTTAAACCTAATGGAAATTGATGGAAATTGATGGAATAACGAGGACGATAATGGAGGAGATGGGGAAATGGGGCTTAGTGGAAGATGACCCAAAATAAACCTTGCCTATGGAAATAGCGAAAGTCAGGAGAAATGAAATGAGGTTACACAGCCTCTAAAGAAAGAGCGGAAAAGAATGGGGATATATTGAAGTGGGTAAAAAAGGGCCACGAGAAGAAAAGTAGGAGACAAAAGAAAAACAATAATGGAGAAAAGAGGCTCATAAAAAATAATGAGAAAAAGAAACAAATTCAGGCACCTATGAGTGACGGTGCAGAAGTGGCGATCCGGCAAACAATGCGCGCCATGGTCCTGTACCGCCGAATTGGTCATTGGTCATGGCTTATCCGGGGGCAACATTGTGCTGAGACGGGGGCAAGTCCATATAGTCATTCCGGGGACAAGTCCATATAGTCATTCCGGGGACAAGTCCATATAGGTCATCCCGGGGACAAGTCCATATAGTCATTCCGGGGACAAGTCTATATAAGTCATTCCGGGGACAAGTCCATATAAGTCATTCCGGGGACAAGTCCATATAAGTCATTCCGGGGACAAGTCCATATAGGTCATTCCGGGGACAAGTCCATACAAGTTGTTTCACTATGAGCCGTATTACGTTGCTTTTTATGTGAAGTCGGAACTGATGGTTACAGTACTCCGGATGTACTGGGGTTTCCACAATCACGTGTGCATGGGCGATATCCATGCACTCTCAATAGAATCCACTAATAGATTATGTAATAGATTATGTAATGCATTATGTAATGGATTATGTAATGCATTGCAATATAGTATGGTGGTAGATTCTATGGTCCGGTTTGGTGGCGGTAAAGTCGAGGTACAGAATCGAGGGTTGTAACCGGCTGCACCTGCATGGAGCGCGCAAATCTCCAAGGCACGTTGCATGTCCGCGGCGCGCCTTGTCCCACCTGGGTCTGGGACGAGTGGTCCGCATCCTCCAATTGTCTGTTTCAGCATGCTCGTTTAGGCTAAATGTATGGGGGATGTTTCAAATCCTGGCAAGACTGCATGTAGGAGAAGTGGCACTGCACCTGGGACGTACTATCCGTCACCCGGCGTCACGCTTTGCCCCTCGTCTATTTATAGCCCATGTCACGTGCGCCAACAACGCATATTGTTTGAACCCAAAAGAGTATAAAGCACGCTTGATTCGCGCCTGGTGCAGAGCCGGGGTCTAGATCTTGGAACTATCGACGCGACCGCGCACACACCCGTACACCAAGAAAAAACCACACTCCCCACCATACATCCGTACACCCGTACACCAAACATCCATACACCATACACCAGCACACCAAACATCCATACACCAGAACACCATACACCCGTACACCCGTACACCATACACCATACACCATACACCGACCCCTTTCTTCACCCAAACTCTAACAGATCCATAAGATAGGTTCCTGCATCGAACACTCTAATTATCTAAGGAAGGGAATGCCTGCATATTGGGATACTAGCCATACAACAGCGACAACCGCCATGCACACCTTCACGTGATAATCTCTCGGGTAACAACGGAGCCTAGGCTTCTCGCTCTGAGTAACCGGATTAGGTAATCCTTTAGACGCTTCACGTCTTTCCCGTTTGGGAATCACCATGCACATCCAAGAAATAAAGTGCTCCGGAGAAGAAATGGGTAGTATGAATCGACGCGCGGGTTTATGCAGGCAAAGGGGCAACATAAACCCGTACCCCCGCCGCACATTCTGTTACATCTGAAACAAGCAACTGAAAATCTGATACACCAACATGATGCAAGCTCTCAACGTAAAACAAACGTGCATATTTCTGAAACACGTCTGAACATTTCTGAAACACTTCTGAAACAAATCTGAAACAAATCTGAAACAAACCTGAACCCAAGGCTCATAATACTAAATTAAAAGCTCATAACTCTCCCCAATTCCCTTGGTCCTGCACAGAACACCATTCCCCTCTGCATAGTTACCAGAGCAAATTTTGGGTGACTAAAAACGACCATTCTGTCTTTTGTCTATTTCTGTCTTTTTGTCTTTTGTCTATTTCTGTCTAATGTCTTTTGTCTATTTCTGTCTAATGTCTTTTGTCTAATTATTGTCCGTCTTTTTGTCTACCATTGTCTACTGCGTCCACTTGTCTAGTCACTGATATATATATAGATATGTATTGTCTAATTTCTGTCTATTGCCATCAGAATACTGACTGTCTAATTGTCTAATTGTCTAATTGTCTTTTTGTCTAATTGTCTTTGTCTAATTGTCTTTGTCTAATTGTCTAATTGTCTAATTGTCTTTGTCTTTCTGTCTAATTGTCTAATTTCAGAAACTGTCCTGAAATCCTGTATTGAATGCCTAGACAAATAATCCCTACATTAATTAGACTCAAACCTCCTAATATTCACTAATTCCACTAAACCTCTACACCATCATGTTACTATATGCAGTACGCTTTTATATACACTACCATATTTCTATATGCAGGACTTTTCTATATGCACCACCTCAACCAATCCTCACTATACCACCCTAATAACTATACTCTATACTTTACTCCTCATATCATAACTACTCTACTCTACACTAAACTCTATATGTTGCACGTTAACATAAATGCTTACGTCATCTGACACGTTCGTCTCGTTGACTATCAATAACTCCTTTAAGTATGAAACTTCACTAGTCATGTCTTTGTTTTTTTGATTGTTCTTGATTGTTCTTTAACCAATCGGCAAATCATTCATAATTACAACCCGAGCCAAATTTTTGCCCTCTTAAAACAGGGCGGGAACTCCTTCTTTTATAGACCGAAGGTATGGGACGTGCGAGTCACAAACGCATGCGACGCGCGAAGACGTGCGACGCTCAAATGTTCAAATTGGGTCCAAATTCAATGCAGTCTGAGGCGCCTTGTTAATTAATAATATATCAAATATAAATTAAGATTTATCAGAGAGTAATAAATTCCTAAAGAGGAAATAAAATTAGCCAAGAATATTATATGTTGGTTTCAGCGTAAAAGGAGTTGCCATATTAAGAAAGTTCTTTACAACAGTGGAGCGCAATAATGGGTGCAGATGGTGCGGATAGTGCAGATGGTGCGGATAGTGCAGACAGTGCAGATGGTGCGGACAGTGCAGACAGTGCAGATGGTGCAGATATGGGCGCAAAAGTTATGGGTGCAACACGCAAAACATATAGTGCTTGATGTACACCTGAAACACCTGAAACATCTGAAACATCTGAAACATTCCTGAAACATGCGGGTGGCATGCAGGATTCGCCCCCCAATCCCGCAACTATATAAACTAGTAATTCCCACTAGTCGTTAAAATTCATCAGCAACACTCCCTGCAAACTAGTCAGCAGTAGTAGTGTGGTGGTGGGAGAATCGATTTGTTAAACCATTCTATAATAGTATGAGCCCTATAATTCTGTCCAAATCCAGCCGAATGAGTCATTTCTTGAATCACCTTTGAAAGATAGATTCTGGTTTCTTTTGAAGAATCCTCTTGTGTTTTCACAGAAGAATTGGTTCCATACTGCCAAAAAATCTACCAAAAAATCCACCAAAAAATCTACCAAAAACTCTGCAAAAAATCCACCAAAAAATCTGCAAAAACTCTACCAAAAAATCCACCAAAAAATCTGCAAAAACTCTACCAAAAACTCTACCAAAAAATCCACCAAAAAATCCACCAAAAAATCCACCAAAAAATCCACCAAAAAATCCACCAAAAACTCTACCAAAAAATCCACCAAAAAATCCACCAAAAAATCTACCAAAAAATCTACCAAAAAATCCACCAAAAAATCTACCAAAAAATCTACCAAAAGAACATTCACATGATAAAATACCAATCTTTTTAAAAAGTCAGAGTGGGTATTTTCAATGACAACAGCAATGGACCTTCAAAACAAAATTATTGGGACTTTCCTTATTTACAGAACTTTAGTTCATGGAGCAGCTCTTAATGGATACTTTTGGCGGGCAGGATTGGATCTCATGGTATGATTTCTTGATCATGTTTTGTTTTCAATTCTTGAGAATCCATTCATGGTTAAAAGTTGAATATGGATGAACTGGAATTTTGATTCTTCCAATCTTTTGGTAATCTTTTGGTAATCTTTTGGCAATCTTTTGGCAATCTTTTGGTAATCTTTTGGTAATCTTTTGGCAATCTTTTGGCAATCTTTTGGCAATCTTTTGGTAATCCTATATGATTTGGAATCCCGGGATTCAACATCAATCATTACGTTTGGGAAATAACTTTTGGGCTTGTCAAGGTTTGGACTCATCTCCAAGTGGTTCAGATTGATCCACCATCATAAGTATATTTCAAGAATCTGGACTGTGAAGAGGACTGTGAAGAGGACTTTGAAGAGGACTGTGAAGAGGAATGTGAAGAGGACTCTGAAGAGGACTGTGAAGAGGACTTTGAAGAGTATCACTACTACTACAACAGTCACCCTGGCTACTACAACATACATACTTACTCCATACTCCCTCATGTCTCTACTGGATCATGACTCGTCTAAAGCCTACGACTATCACTCCCTCTATCGATTACAGATGTATATGGCTCTATAAGGTCTACTGGTCCACGGAAAGCGCGGCCACGTCCTTGTTGAGAGCCGCCACGTCCTTATCATTTGATTCCTCGTCTCCGGCCTCATCCTCATCATCTAGCGCCAACACATCATACACAGACTTCTGTGCCCGGAACAGCTCCTTGGCCTCAGGCTTGGTGGGCTTGGCCCGAGGAGTTTTGGCTGGCAATGATTGTCCACGTTTCCAATCAAATTCCTTTTCTTCTCTGCGTTCGCTTCGGTCGTCTCTGCGTTCACGCCTTAATCCGGATCCACGGGCACTGGTCCAGTCCAAGTCATCCTTCTTGGCCTCCCGAGGCTCACGTTCTTTAAACTCCCGTACGGGTCTTTCTCGTGGAACCAATGGTGCATTGGTACGTGCTGAATCCCAGTCCAACTCCACTTCATCCCTTTGAGGTCTTCTCTCAGCTCTCTCTCCAAAACGATCTCCTCTTTCTCCTCTTTCAAATCCTCTTTCTCCCCTCTCTCCTCTTTCAAATCCCCTCTCTCCTCTCTCTCTCTCCTTGGGTTGATCAAAAGTGTTTCTAGCAGATCCCCAGTCGAGATCAACCTCTTCACGACGGGGTCTTCTTTCCCGATCACCTCTGTCTCTATCATTTCTGAGAGGTCCTCCAGAACGAGCAGCACCCCAGTCCAACTCCACATCGTTCTCAAACCGATCTCTTCCACCTGTAGGCCCGGTTCTCAGTGACCTCCAGTCATTATCGAAAACATCCGCCTTTTGAGGAGCTGCCACATTAACAAAGATCTTGCGCCCGGTGAATTCTGACATAGTCAATCGCAAAGCCTCTTCCAAGACATCTTTCCGAGTAAATGTCACAAAGGCAAAACCTTTAGGACGTCCTGTCATTTGGTCCATAGGTAACTTCACCTCCTCCACAATATCATGTGCTTGCAACCGGTCCTCAAAGAAACGAGCCAAACTTGACTCGCTAGCCTCATAGGGCAAATTGGCAACCCGTGCTTTGTATGGAGGAGCATCTGGGACAGGATACTCCACACGATCTCTTCTGGGTTCAGCGATACCGAATCCTTCGCCTCGAGAGTATGCTGTGGAGATGGGGGCGGCGGTGCTAGAGGGCACACCCACGGATGAGAAGTCCACGTCTCCATCTGCCCAAGACCCAAGACTATCGTCGGCCAAAAAGGCCCCGAGATCCATTTTCTTTCCTGCTTTTTTTGGTGCTGTGGTTAGTATTTAAGAAGAATTTTGATAGAAAGACACTCCCATCGAAGCAGGCCATCGAAGTAGGCCACCCTATCCATAGAGACTAGACTAGAGACTAGAGACTAGAGACTAGAGACTAGAGACTAGAGACTAGAGACTAGAGACTAGAGACTAGAGACTAGAGACTAGACTAGAGACTAGACAAACTAGACAAACTAGACAAACTAGACAAACCAGAGACTAGACTAGAGACTAGACTAGAGACTAGAGACTAGAGACTAGAGACTAGACAAACTAGACAAACTAGAGACTAGACTAGACACTAGAGACTAGAGACTAGAGACTAGAGACTAGACTAGAGACTAGAGACTAGAATCTAGAGACTAGAGACTAGAGACTAGACAAACTAGACAAACCAGAGACTAGAGACTAGAGACTAGAGACTAGACTAGAGACTAGAGACTAGAGACTAGAGACTAGAGACTAGAGACTAGACTAGAGACTAGAGACTAGACTAGACAAACTAGACAAACTAGACAAACTAGAGACTAGACTAGACTAGACTAGACTAGACTAGACTAGACAGAATGGATTGGATAGACTGATATCATGGTTCAAGGTAGTAAGACATGAGAATCTTGTATAGGGATTTGGAGACTGGAACCAGGAATTGGAACCAGGAATTGGAACCAGGATTTGGAACCAGGAATTGGAACCAGGAATTGGAACCAGGAATTGGAACCAGGAACGGATCTATCATGTGATTTTGGGTTTAGGAAACATTGGGCGATTCGGTAAACAGAACAGAACAGAACAGAACCGAAGTGAACCGAAACTTTGGAATGGAATTCTAACCTTTAACCTTTTGAAGGTTTTAACACTTGGAGCCTAATACATTAAATCAATATTCAATTCTAGAAACATCCTCCTGATTTAAGCCCATTTCATCATAGTCTATTTGCCACCGGGAAAACTAAAAGAGGGATACTTTCAAGGAGGCGGTTAGGAGTCGTGTACCCAAGGCAAAAAAGGTCGGATTGAAATATGGATTTCACGGTTATATTCAGAATCATCCAGTCTATCAATATATCCACTCTAAACCCATCATTCATTATACGTACGCATTTTAGAATAAATCAAGTGTTTCTGATTCGAGTAGTTGAGAAAAAATTTTTAAGTCTTCGCACCGCGGTCTATAAGCTCCTGATTATATAGACTTGATGCCAGAGTAGATGATAAATCTGCAGAACAAAAAGTCACAGAACATTAAAAATCAGAATATGAAAACAGAACATGAAACAAGTTTTGAATGAATTTTGAACATTTTTGAATGATTTGGGGGGGGATCCTGAGAAACCGATTCCGGCTATATGCAGTCCCAGAACATACCATAATCAATAAACCATAAACCATAAACCATGAATCAATTGAATGAATTGAATCAATAAACCATTGAATGAATTGAATGAATGATTTGATGGAATTGATGGAATTGATCTTTGTTCCTGCATATAGCCGGCACCATTCTTTCCCATTCTTTAGTCTTGGTCTTTGGTCTTTGGTCTTTGGTCTTTGAATCGTCATAATCTTCTGAAACTCAAGTATAAGTTCCACTTGAATCTTTTCAAAAGACGGAGAAAGTAGTTGAAAATAGAACATAAGAATGAAGGCATTGCAATGATGGATAATGGAGAAATTAAACCATATCATGAAGTCTGTCATGTGATACAGGTTCCTCCAGAGTGTTATAAGCAGAGATTGGTCGACTTGGAATCAATTGGAGTTCCACATCATTCGACGTAAACTGGGGTTCACCTCTATTCTGTACTTCACTTCCATTTCCATTTCCATTTCCTTCAACTTCACTTCCATTTCCATTTCCATTTCCATTTCCATTTCCATTTCCATTTCCATTCGTTTCACTTCCATTTCCATTTCCTTCAACTTCACTTTGAGCTTCACTTTGTCTTTCCTCTTGAAACGTTTTAAGCACTGCCCAATGGTAAAGATCGTCTTGTGAAATACCCATGATCCGCCAGAACATCCGCTTGAACATAGTCCCGTACTTGCGCCGAGCAATTTCACGGGCCCGGGGTTCGAGATTTAATTCGGGATGTTCTTCCAAAATCACCCGAACCCGCTCGGAGATCGGAACCAACTCATTGAAGAGCGCCTGGATGTTGCTATCGCCCCGGATAAATTCATAGTTGAGGTCATCGATGGGATCGTGATCCAGTTCCTCATTTGCATTTGCATCTCCATTTGCTTCTCCATTTCCTCTTTCTTGTCCACTTCCAATTGAAGCTCTTTCTTCATTTAAAGCTCCTTCGTTTAAAGCTCCTTCATTTAAAGCTCCTTCATTTAAAGCTCCTTCATTTGAAGCTCCTTCATTTAAAGCTCCTTCATTTAAAGCTCCTTCATTTAAAGCTCCTTCGTTTAAAGCTCCTTCATTTAAAGCTCCTTCATTTAAAGCTCCTTCATCTCCTTCTCCCACCTGCAAATTGCCTTCAACACTCTCTTCATTCCCTGCTTCACTTTCAACCTGCGCTCTGGCCTCTTCGTCCGAGTCTCGTTCCTGGATTATGGGGACAGCTCCAGGCAGCCCCGCCTCGTTGGAGTAATAGTCTCGCTTGCATATAGGACAACACGCCCTTCTTCGTATGAGCCACGGGTCCACACACTCCGCATGGTACACGTGTCCACAGATAAGCCCACGCACAGTATCTTCGGGTTCAAAAACCTCGAGACAAATGGAGCACAAGCCGGAATCGAAATGAAGCTCTCTCCGGCACTCTTTCTCCCCGCTCGTGTGCAGGTGCAGATTCAGACTCATGCTCAGCACATTAGTACAAACCACGTTCAAATTCGTAGTCATTTGATGGTTCAGACTGGTACTTTTATGCAGTACATTCGTACTAACTTGATCAGTGGTTTGCTTAGAGACTTCCTCCTGCAGTTCGCTCTTCTCAAGTTCTCCTTCCTTGTCAACCTCCTGCCTCTCAATGTGTACTTCCTTGGAATAAACTGACTCATTGTCCAATCGAAGCCATGCTGCATACAGGGACGGCGGAAACAACTTCTCCACCTCCTCTGCAGTCAATTTCTTCATCTTGGAGAACCGACCTCTTCTTCTATTGCGTCTTCTGCGGTTCCGTCTTCTGCGCCGTGCACTCAGCGTATATATCCGCCGCTCCAAGAAATCGTCCCGCAAAAAATGGTGTGTTCGGAGATATTCCAAGTGCTCATAGATTTCCCGG
Organism: Metschnikowia sp. 04-218.3; assembly: GCA_002374635.1. Lineage (NCBI taxonomy): Eukaryota > Fungi > Ascomycota > Pichiomycetes > Serinales > Metschnikowiaceae > Metschnikowia > Metschnikowia sp. 04-218.3. The sequence continues at coordinate 40,903 of NLAC01001374.1, forward strand.
TCCAGATACGCCACCATATTCATCCGGGACGCTGCACGTGGGGCAAAGAGCATCCCTCGGTTGGAGAGCGAGTAGATGTGGACCCCATACCGTGAGCGGACAAAGTATCGGACGGTGAAGAAGATAAAGAGGGCTGCAATAGCCACTCCCACGGCCATGGCCAAGAAGAAGAGCACAGCTGACGGCGTGCTGCCCACGAATGTGGAGTTGCGTGGCAATGCTGTTGGCGATGCAGATGTAGAAGTCGACATTTCTGGAATAGACTTTGGAGTTTGATCTGAACGAAGTCGATGTTAATGAACTGATTTGAATGATGGTCTAGATTCTGGATTCTGAACCTATGTTCTGTAAATTCTGTAGTCTTCTAGATTCTAGATTCGGCTCTAGATTCTGGATGTAATCTTCTAGATTCTGGATTCTGGATTCGGTCAATACTCAAGGTCTGCTTTAGATTCTATAGTCCTTAAGTTTTAAGATTGTAATCCTCTAGATTTCGATTCTGTTGCTCTAAATTGCTCGAGTTTAGAACGTGTACTCCAGATTCCTTGATTCTGTAGTATTCTAAATTCTGCAATCCTCTAGATTGTAGGTTTTGTGATCCTCAGATTCCTGATTCGTTCGTCTAGATCCTTGATGCTAGACTTGTCCTCTAAAGGAGTATACTCTTGGTGGAATTGTCGCTTCAAAGAGCCAAAGAAGCGTATGACTTGATTCGCCACTCACAATGAATCCACCAAAATCACCAACTAAGGAAGTATCTGATTAAGGGATTAATGGAATCGTTAAGCTCCACGATCAATCGATTCAGGACTAGAGTCTCTAGTTCCTGATTTAAGTATCAAAGTCTTGAGTCAAAGACAAGAATTGAAAGTAACCAATTAAATCTCTGATTTAATGAGTCACTTGATGTCAATTTAAAGTAGCCAAGAGTCTCGGTTAGACTATCTATTGATAACCACCTTGATAACCAACGAGGTCTTAAGATACAGAACCAATAGTGGGGATTAAATACCAAGAGTCAGGATTCAATCTCGATGGTTCCTGATAATTCCCTATAGTTCTGATTTGGTAAAGTCCCAATAAATTTGGTGTAGACACTGTGGATTTGCCCGAAATCCTAATGCCCGAAATCCTAATGCCAGAAAACGAGTTTAGACGTAAAACTGGATTCAACAGAGGATGACCTTCAAATGCAAAAAATGATGCTAAAGACACTTGAACCGATTAGGTAAATGATCCAAAAGACACTCGAACCGAATTAGGTAAAAGATCCAAAAGACACTTGAACCGAATTAGGCAAAAGATCCAAAAGACACTCGAACCGAATTAGGCAAAAGATCCGCTTAAAGCAGAAATTCAAAACTCTTGGAGGCAGAAATGAAGAGATCCACTGGAAAGGGATTCAAAAACAGATTATTTGAGTGAAAAAAGGGGTAGAAAAGCCAAGGTTTCGAGTCTCCTGGGGTAAAAAACCGTGTAGTTTCTCCTGGGTTCACTAAAAAGTAGCAATTTTCACTTCCTGAAGCAGAAATCAAAGGATGTAGTACCACAAGCGGTTTTGGCGATTAATGAAATAACGCCAGCAGATACAAGCACTGGGCTTTAATAGGGGGTGGCGTGATTAATGGTGGCGGAGTATGCAGATATCTTGGGGAGTGCTCTGCGGAGCGACGGGCTGTGGACCTGTGTGCAGGACCAGTACATTCTTTTAAAAATCACATACAAGCCAAGATAAAAATGTGATGCATTAATATGGATGAATAGCTGCAGTTTCCGTTTTAGGAAATAAGTTTTTTTTAGTATGGGAGGGCTGTTCAAGAATATACTGCCGAAACGGGCAAGTGCACTTATGTTTTAGGTGTACGGATGTGGGGTTTAAAGGTGTACGGGTTTGTTTTCATAGGTGTACGGATGTGGGGCTATTTTTTCTTTGGTGTACGGGTTTTGACAATTTTCGTAGTGGTGTACGGGTTTAATACGTTTAATCTACAACCCTATCAACTTCTACAAAAAGTGGTACGGTTAATCTTATTCGCGTATACTGCCCATAGCAGGCTACAAACCAAACAGAAACCTCGGGCACTTAAGCCTTGGAGGACTCCTTAAAGGAAATAGCAGCCTCCTCACCCATGGCAGAGATCACAGTGATGACCAAGTCCTTTCCCTCGTCAAACTCGGACTGGATCTTGTCACCAATGTCACCCTCAGGCACCTTGACATCGTCCTTGGTGTCACCATCGTTGGTCATCAAAGACAAGAAACCATCGTCAATGTCCAACAATTGGAACTCGGATCTGCGCACGTTTGGCACCTCCATGTTGTGGGTGGATGGAGACAAGTCCTCCAACTTCTTGCCGGTGAAAATGTCAATAGCAACCAAGTGAACCTTGGCGTGTCCGTGCTTTCCGGTCTTGGAGGTGGACATGTCGACGATCTTACAAGGTCTTCCCTTGATAACAACGTGGCCGTTCTTTCTCAATGCAGAACATTGCATTGGGAAAGTCAAAGCGGCACCAGCATCGGCGGTCTCAAAGGTGTGCTGAAGTTAGTATAAAGTTTGGGAAGGCAATGAGGAAAGGACAAATTGGCAGATTAAACTAGACAGTCAGTTGATTGGACAGACAGACAGACAGATAGTTGATTGGACAGACAGACAGACAGAAAGTTGATTGGACAGACAGACAGACAGACAGACAGACAGACAGAAAGTTGATTGGATAGTCAGACAGTCAGTCAGACAGACAGACAGTTGAACAAGTGAAACTGGATCATTGACAGATTTGATATTTGATAATTGTCAAATAAATAGTTGGACAATTGGAGAGTAATAGGATTCCTATTATTGGCGGAATTTCCAAGGAGAATTTCCAAGAAGAATTAAATGGACAATGGAGAATTTTGGATCTTGACAGTTTATGGCAGTTTTAGGCGGATATATAGTGAATTCTGGCAAATCTCGGCATTTGGGAAATTCACATGAAACACTTGCCTTGATTGACTTTGATCCGCCACCAAAACCCGTCAATATCTTCCAAAGAACCTTCTAACATTGACTTTGAAATCCAACTCCTGAAATCCAACGCCAATGATTTCCAACTCCTGAAATCCAAAGCCAATGATCTCCAGAACCTCAAATCCAACGCCAATGATCTCCAACCCTCAAATCCAACGAATGATCTCCAAAACCTCCAGAATTGCCCAAAAAAAAAAGCCACCCATTCTATCCTGACTTTCCTATTTGGTCTATTCCATCCAATATCATGTTCAACGCCTTCATTCTATCAAAACAGATTCAAACCAATTCTATCAACTGATTCTATCAAAACTTCCATTCATGATTTTGATTTAAATGTCTTGAACCATTCATTTAATCATTTGAAAATCCCCCTTCATTTCTTCAATTGAAGGGCCCAATCAAAACATGAATACTTGGAAAAAAAAAAAAAAAAAAGAAAATACAAAAACACCTTTGAATCTTGAAGCCACGCCTTAAAATGAAAATCAACATACGTCTTCGTCAGCCATTTTTATGATTTCGATATTATGGAAAAGAGGGAAAAAAGAAGATGAGGGAAGAAAAAAATTGCCAACTTGAGTCCGCGCACTGTCGACGGATTTTTTTTTTTTGCTGTGCGCACAACTTGAAATTCAAAGGTGGGAAAAAATGAGGGGCAAACGAATATGCATTTTGGTTTTTGTGAAATGTCAATTTACCATGAGGTACGGATGTTTGGTGGTTGGAATCAATCTTCTTTTAAAGTTTACCTTTTTTGGGTCTTTTTATTGCTTTGGAATTACCCTTTATTGCGCGCGGTATAGGGTTACCCGGTTTGGTATCGGTATACTTTGTGCGCCTACCAATTTGAAGGTTGTGCGCCTACCAATTTGCCTTTAATCGTGCGCATACCAATTTGGTTAGTCGTGTAGTTACCAATTATGGTATCGTGTATTTACCAATTGCGGCGTGCACTTACCAATTGCAGTGTGCACTTACCAATTGTATACTAAATTGTTCGCCGTGTCCTGCATACAATTTGTCTATACACAGGACATCCGTACACCATCTGAAACTATCGGAATCCCGAGCTCATAACCTATACTATATTTTAATACCCTGAGCCGTCAATTTTCATCCAATTTTAAAATGGTCACCACCATTGGATTCGCCGGCGTCAGGGCTTTCTAAACAACTAATAAATTAAAATATTGGCCGTATATTCGGTATATAAATTGATATTATATCATATATCATATACTTTGGTGAAATACTTAGATACATTTACTTGTTTTCTTTGCCTGTATATTCTAACTGTTCTGACTATTCTACCGTTCTAATACCATTGCGATTATCCACTGCCATCTTGCTTTGATATCACTCTGACTCCTTTGACTATTGCTCACACCTGAGTCTCTGACTCGGGTTGAATCACTGGTCATTTCTTATCAGATCTTCTCTTTGGACTTTTGACCATTGGATCTTCTCTTCGGTCTTTTGACCATTAGATCTTCTCTTCGGTCTGTCAGTTTTGTCTTTGTCTCTTTGGACATCTGAGTTTTTTGACGGTTGTGCCTTTCTGTCCTGACTCTGTCCCTGACTGTCTCAAACCTCAACCTTTCCGAAATCCTTTTTGACTTCAATGCCTGTCACTTCCGAGTCCTCGGGCGCCTGGCTGCCCACTCGAGACCGGTTCTTTTCCTGCTTGAGGTTGTCGATCAACTGCTGCCACTTGTCCAAAAGCTCGTTGCACTTCTCATGCAACCGGAAACTATCCGGGTACTCCAAGTCCTCGTACTTGAGAATACACCGTAACACCTTGTGGATTTTGGTTTCCTTGAGAAGCTCCACATTGACTGGGAAATCGGCAAGCCGGTTGAGAATGATGCGGGCCACCAGTAATTCATCCACCGTAGGTGCTGGGTACCGCGTGGGGTCTTTGGGGGTCACAGGCTGGTTTCGCTGGATGAGCGATCGTTGTAGCTTGATTCGGCAGAGCCAGAGCTGGTGTTGCCGGTCTTTTTCCGACATGGCACGGGGTGACTCGCCGTTTTTACCTCTTTCGTCCGCTTTGTCCAAATCTGACGTCACCAAATTGGAACTGTTGGCCAAATTGGACGTATTGGCCAAATCTGTCTCCGCCAATTCGGTCCCGGCCAATTCAGTCCCGGATAAATCGGTTCCGATTAAACTGCTCTTGACTAAATCGTCCTCGAGTTTGCTCTTATCCGTTTTAGACTCCGATTCCGACCCACTTTTCTTGTTTCGGGCTCTTTTGGACTGTAGTGGGACATCAGCCCTGGTGCGTCTTTTCCTCCGGTTTGCATCCTCTATCTGAGAGTCACCAGACTCGTCTTTGGAATGTCGAGCAGGCCGTTTTCCATTGTCATTGTTGTTTTCGTGATCCTCATGAGTGTCTTGACCTGCATCATTTTCTATCTCTTGTTCGTGATTTTCTATCTCGTCATCTTCTATTTCATCATCGTCATTATCGTCCATTTCTTCGCTGGATTCCTGCATTTCCTTGTTCAAGTCGTCCATGAAATCATCAAAATCCAAGTTATTTGCAGCCACTAAAGCCTCGGCCACGTTGGTGGTGCGTCCAGACTTGTTTTTGGGCCGTGGCTTCAACTTATCTTTGGGGATTTTGCTGATTTTTAGGTTGAGCTTCTCTGGAGTCAATGGCTCGAGCGACTTCTCGTTCATCCAGTTAAAATCGCCGTCGGGGATGAAAATCACACACATATTGGTGGTTTTCTTCTTGGCCTTCATGATGGCGCCGGGGATCATTTCGGATGGCATCACGAACAGCGGCCACGCGGGGAACCCCGTCATTTTTGCAAGCACCATTTCCTTGGGTGCAAACGTCGCCGTATTGGTTTTCTTGGGCGGCATTTTAGAGACCAACTGATCAATTAGATATGGGGCAAAAGGGAAAAGTACCTTGAAATTAGTGTTTTGTTATTAGTACCTTGTAATTAGTACTCTGATTAGCTGAACAGTAGATGTACCTCTTCTGAAGGGCAATAGATGAGCTTTCTGGAGAGCTATCTGGAACTGTTAATGAGTAGCTATCTGGAATGGAAGAGCCTCCGACAGTAGCTATAGAAAACTCTAACGGTAGATCTGGATTGAGTTCCTATATCTGTGCAAAAATCCTCTGTTTGGATATCTGTACCTGTATGGATTTCACTGGGGACTTGTAATTAGACAATAAACAGTAGTTCGAGTGTCTAAATGACTTTGATTGGATACCTGTTTCTTTTTGAAAGTCACTGAAATCTGTTGACTGAGGGATTTGATATCTAAACTTGAGTTCCCAACGGTCTAGACTATAGTATAATTGGCTGTATTTAAGTCTTTAGAGCCAGTATTGGATCCAGTAAGCTTCTGGTGGGAAATGTAAGGAGAGTATTGTAATCTTCCGCCTTTATATGGAGTTTCTGTACGTAATTGGAATCTGTGGTTGTAATTCTTGAATTCTTGAATTCTGTGATTCTGCAATTCTGTGATTCTGCAGTAATTCTGTAATTGTGCTGTAATTGTGCTGTGATTCTGCTGCAATTCTGCTGCAATTCTGCTATAATTTTGTGGCTGTAATTCTGCAATTCTGCTATAATTCTGTGGCTGTAATTCTGCTATAATTCTGCTGCAATTCTGTAATTCTGTAATTCTGTACTCTAATTAGCCTAGTCACCAGGTATTCGTCACCTGACTTGCTTTAACCACTAATACCGTTTGTACACTGATTGGATATCTCTGACCGTCTTTACTCGGCTACAATGTAGCTTCACTGCAAGAGCAAACAGATGCCTGGAGGGGAGAGATGCGGCTAAGGCGGGGAAGGGAGGTAAGGGTGGACGGCAAAGATGCGGCTGGTGTAGGGAAGTAAGGCTTGAGACGGAGGGGTCTTTGTGTGCCGGAAAGCAATACCAGGGCGTTGAATAATGGAAACCGGCGGGGCTGGAGTTTGTGGAGAAATGGACTTTGGGTGGGAGTATTTGGATGTTGTTTTTGGCTCTGGTGTGCGACTGGGCCGGACACGCCGCGTGGTTCGGTGGGCCTGTCTCCGACCTCCCCGTCCCGGGGCATCTGGTGCACGGGTTTTGTTTTGTGGTCGGGTGCACGGGTTTTGTTTTGTTATGCGGGTGTACGGGTTTTGTTTTGTTATGTGGGTGTACGGGTTTAATTTCATTGCGCAGGTGTACGGATGTGTTTATTCCTTTTGCGCTGCGCAAACCTTGAGATTGCGCTCGTCAAATGTGCGCATCCACGACATTCGCGACACCCGTACACCCCGACATTCACGACACCCGCAAAAGTAAACGCGACATTCACGACACCCGCACACCCGTACACCCGCAATATAGATCCGTACCTCCGGGCACGGTTTCGAATACTATTGTTTCTTTTGAAACCTCCTGAAGGTCTAGAACTTTTTTAAAATTGCTTTTATTCAATACTGGTCCCAATTTTCTCCATTGTTTCTTTGCTGCTTCGCAACTAGTATTTCATCATTGTTACACTCTATTGTCCTCTGCACTCTCATAAATATTACTGTATGTTTCAAAAGTGTTTCAAACGTGTTTCAAAAGTGTTTCAAAAGTGTTTCATAAATGTTTCACCTGTGTTTCATATTTTCCCTACTATTTCTCTTGTATTCTATCACCCTATTATTTCACTAAATTACAATTACTGTTTCAGCCTTGTTTCAGCCTTGTTTCATATTTGTTTCAGCCTTGTTTCATATTTGTTTCATGTCTGTTTCATTTGTTTCATGTCTGTTTCAGCATTGTTTCATGTCTGTTTCATTTGTTTACTGTTGTCCACTTATTATGCTCGACATGTTCTGCGCGGACCTTGATGCGCGCACGCCCCTTTTTTCCTCTACCATTTTTGCACCCATTACTACTACCATCCTCACCTACTCCATCCCGGTTACCAGTTCTATCCCCACCCATCCATCCAGAGCTAGAGGCTGCATATACTGCAGGCAGTTATCCCCAGCGTGCAGATCTGAAACATTCCTGAAACACCCCTGAACCCCCTCTTCCTCTTCCCCGGTGCCCCCTTACTTCCCTTCCTTGATTCCCTCCCTTGATCTCCTTCCTTCCACCATACCACCCCCTTTATACTATGATATCGCTGTCTCCGCCACAAAAACGGCGTTTACCCCATATTCCAACCCCTTATGAACTAGCCCGTCTTTTTAAGCGCCCCCGCCTTGATCACCTCCCGCCACCCCTGAATTCTGGACTTCCAAGGGCTCCTCCTACTGCCGATATGCTGGTACTGCCGAAATTACCCAATCCGTTAGTGTTTCTGAATTTGCCTCTTCCTCACCTCCTGCTTTCCCATAGCTATGCTCCCGTACTCCATAGTATACCGCAAGCGGCTTTTCCTATTCTCGAGGATCCTTACACCGTGGCGGATTTCTTTAGTGACATGGTGCCAAAGGGCTCCCATGAAACCACTCAGCATCTCATGTCGGCCAAGAGCTTCCCGCCGCCCATGCCGCCACCTGCCTCGCTTTTGAATGTGGCTAATGGCGAAAGTCCGGGCGTCATGGTGCCCTTTGTGTACCCTGCACTCCCCAGCCTCCAATTCGATCCCTGGACTGTTTACCCGGAAGGTTCCGTGCATCCTGATGCCAAAAAGTTGCTTGAGCGAAATCCAGACCAAAATCCCGGGCCTCTGCATGCTGAAGATACCAAACTGGGTGTTGGGCATAAACGACCAAAAAGACGGCTCACAGAACCCGACGTGAAGCCTCCACCAGTCGATTCGCCTCCAAAAAAGAATGATCTGGACACTTTTCTGGTCGTGGCCCGCCCCATGATGGCTCCGTTGCCTTTTCCTCCTCCAAACTTCATGCCATACCCCATTATGGCCGACCGGGCCCCTCTTATTCCTGATGAAGTCTTTGCCTCGTGGATTGACGCTTCCAAAAACCTTCCCCGCGTTGATATGGTGCTAGCCAGTGCTGCTGGGTCAATCTATGATATGCACTCCCAGGCCATGGCCGAAGGAGTCAACACAGCCACACTAGACGAAATACTCCGCATTGGCAATCTAGATCGAGTACCAGAAGTACGGACCGCTCGCTTTTCCGACGACGACTCGTCTTTTGCTGATTACTCGACGTATGCCAGCAACGTGGACACCACCACCGTGCAGGATCCCTATGCCACGCCGGTCCCTGACAATTATCTCGTTGTACAGTCTGAATCCAGAATAAAGGCTCTTCAAGTGCTGCAGCGAACTTCAAAGGATGGCGCAGAGGAAGAGATTGCAGAAAAGAGTATAGAGGAAGGTCTCGAGGAGAAAGACATGGAGACGAAAAAGATTGAAGAAGCCAAGTCTGATGCAGTTGAAGTACCTAGCTTCGAGTTCCCCAGCAACAAAGACGTTGTGATGCCCAGTGGTGCGCAGAGAGGCAAAAGAAGACAAGCATTGGCAAAGATGATGACGGAACTCGAAGACCACGAGCAAATGCACCGGGCCGAGATCTATGCCCAGAGAAAACAGCAGCTTCTTGCCCGGCTCCAGTCGCTCCAGAGCTGCAAAATCTCGTTCGAAAATGACCCTTCAAAGATTGTCGATGCAGAGCTCCGTGATTTCACCGAAAGAAGACAAGCTCAGCGAGACGAAGAGTTGCTCCAACTCCGATCAACGTACAACTACGAGAAGTTGAAGAACGTGCTCAATTTTTACCAAACGTCTCATCGTCTGTACAAGGCCATGAACGCTACCATGGTCAACAAGCTCCAGAAACTCCGGAATTTTTTGGAGCACCAGCGCCAAATCTTGGATACAGCCACGAGGACCGCAGACTCGGACTCCAAGAATATGCGGTCCAGAGAAAGTGAAAAGTTGTATAGTGGATTCGTGGAGCAGGAGTACGGAAACGAAATCAAAGAGGAGTTTCGTCTGGCCATTGCACGAGAAGAAGGCAATCCTTTGGACCAAAACAAGACATTCGATGCATCGCTTTTCACCAAAGTTTACAAAGGCCATGAGCACTCGGCCACCGTCGAAGATTACATGCCTCTCGTGACCAAAGAAGAGTTCAAATTGATCACCGGCGATGCACCAGCCAAAACAGTCAATAAAGACGCAGGCAACAAAGGCAAGAGTGCACGGCATCAAATCTTCCAAAGCTTGCTTTACGACCGGGCCACATCAGGCTCAGATACAGAAGCACCGGTGGTGAAACGGAGACCAGGACGGCGTGCGGCACCCAAACCCACATATGGAGATGAAGCTAAGGTTAGCAACGATGCAGCTTTGGTTGCCAAGATCATGAAGCAATTTGTGGGGCCAGGATCCGCCAACCCCGAGGAGCTTGTACAGGATTTAGAGTCCATTGGAATCAAGACAAAGTGGCCGGTCAAGTGAGTGTTGAAGATTATCTCGAAGATTGGATAGTCATTCTAGTCTAGACTGAGTTCAAGTCTAGTTATGTTTGTCTAATGCCAAGTCCAAGCCAAGCCTGAGCTTAATCTAGATTGAATTCAAGATCTAGAATCAACAGTGAATGAAGCAATTGAATTTGAGCCTAGTCTATGTGAGTCCAAGTTTAAGGAGTCCAGACTTAGTCTCCAGACTCGAAATTCAAAGCAATTCGAGATCTGAACTGAATCATGGATTGGAGTTGATTCAATGGTCAAATTCAATGGTCAAAAGATCAAGCTAAAAGGCATAATGGAAGAGAAGGTAAATGAGGTGGAACTTCACTTGATAGTGCTTGATCTAGAGTTATTCTGGTAACGACCAATCCACCAATGTTAGATAATGATGTTAGAGTATAAGAGTCATATAGTAGTGGTAGTAGTAGTGTAGTAGGAGCAGTAGATTGTCAATAACCAATTCTGGACTTGTGCTGTCACCACTTGTATACTCAACCACACTAATAGCAAACCAACCACTTCAATGAGTCTATGATGTTTTGAGTCAGTATAATAGATTCACAGTATATAACCTTCTTTCATACTGCACATTGCTTGTTAGCTGGATTGTAATGTTGACAGCGTGGAGCTCATAAGCTAGTATATCGACGAGGAATATATCTAGAATATAATCCAGTCATCAGCAAGACTGCACCACTAAAACCTGCCATTTTGAATGATACACTTTGCCACAATTGGGAGTTTCATGATCTCTTTTTAAAGACAGGAATCAACAAACATTCAACTATTAGTTCATCACAAAGAATCAGCCCACCATACCTTAAGAACAAGTCAAATTGACATTCGTATGATATGAGTAACATCTATATCCTGTAGTCAAGCCCCTTAACCCCGAACATTAATCAACAGTAATACTCTCCCATATGAAAGTAATCCACCTAAGTAATGACAATATACCCTCCATTGTTTTCTCCAATATATTAGTTCATCACATTGAGTACGAATTCGATACTCTATGATTTGGATGGTTGAGTACGAATTCCATACTCTATGATTTGGATGGTTGAGTCCGATTTCGATACTCTATGATTTGGATGGTTGAGTACTAATTCTATACTCTATGATTTGGATGGTTGAGTACGAATTCCATACTCTATGATTTGGATGGTTGAGTCCGAATTCGATACTCTATGATTTGGATGGTTGAGTCCTAATTCCATACTCTATGATTTGGATGGTTGAGTCCGAATTCGATACTCTATGATTTGGATGGTTGAGTCCTAATTCGATACTCTATGATTTGGATGGTTGAGTACGAATTCGATACTCTATGATTTGGATATAAGGATTGGAACAGTTGGACCAAGTCATAATAACTCAAGGATCACGCTTGAAACCACTTTGCCATGGTTCGGAATTCTGGTTGATCTATTGATTATGTTGTATATGAAGCGTAGAATTTAGCATTATAAAAAAAGGTGGTCATTTCAAGTGGAGGGGAAGAAGGGGTATTTATATTACTGGCTTCGTAAACCTGAAACAAAGGGTTGATGCGTCACAGACGCAATGCGGCAACCGTTGCTTGGCTGCAACGCACTAGATGTTTCAGCATCAACGCTCATGCAAGAGCTGCATACCGAGTAGCAACCAAGAAACTTGCCCTCGCATATATAAAGACCCCCCGCCCCCCCTATAAATTTTATGATCACAAATTTGGGGCTGTTAAAAAGAACTTCATTTAGGACCATGATACAAACGATTTGATTCAATGCATACAACTTAATGTACCTTTCTGAAAATACCCAATAGAACCATTCTATTTCTTCAATAGAATAGGTTGGTCTTGAGTTTACATTTATATGATTCAGATTTCATTATTTAATGAACATTTCAAAGAATCAAATAAATATGGATATTAAATGGGAAAGACTAGATTTTCGTTAATGGGAGCTTCTCTATGGGGAAAAAACAATGATACAATTATTTAGAAGGTGAGTTACTCATCCTAGTCTTCAAATGGGTATGATTTGGCTAGCTCATTCTGGAATATAGGGTTTTAGATGAGAAGCCTATTGCGTCTGAATTATAAAGTTGGAGAAACTGGATATTGGTCATTACTGAAGGATTCTGTTATAGTCATTACTGAAGGATTCTGTTATAGTCATTACTGAAGGAATCTGTTGTGGTCATTACTGAAGGAATCTGTTATAGTCATTACTGAAGGATTCTGTTATAGTCATTACTGAAGGATTCTGTTATAGTCATTACTGAAGGATTCTGTTATAGTCATTACTGAGGGAATCTGTTGTGGTCATTACTGAAGGAATCTGTTATAGTCATTACTGAAGGATTCTGTTATAGTCATTACTATATAAAGGATTCTGTCATGGTCATTACTATATGAAGAATTCTGTTATAGTCATTACTATAAGAAGATTTCTGTTATAGTCATTACTATATGAAGAATTCTGTTACAAGTGTTACTGATTCTTTACAGGATACTGGTTAAACATATTACTGGGGTCCCTAGTGTGAGCATCACTGGAATTGCTGGAATCATTATTGGTGTCACTGATACTACGGAAATAGCATCACTGGTATTGGTCTACTATACACAAGTACCAGGTGATAGTCCACTAATTCTATACCAGATCTTTGGCTAGTCGTTGTTAGTCGTTCCTGTTACTACAAACGAAGTGGATGTGGAGTCAAGTGATTTCAAACCTTATTCAAAGTTCTAGCGTCCCATTATTAGTATGGTCATTATCCCTACTTTTCCTGTGTCTTGGACTATAACCTACGACTTATGTCTACATCTTCAGTGCAGCCAGTCCTGTCCAATAACAGACCATGCTCTATAGCGGACTGCTTGGATTGACTGTGACATCCAATTTGGCCAATATTCTAGATGGTTCATGGATCTCTCAAAAAACATCCGTGAAGACTATAACGAGATGCCCAAATGGAGGGAGAAGACATCAGAAGGCCAAAAGGGAAATGCCAAGGCGTTTCTCGATAGGCCGTCAAGAGTTCGCTTTACGATATTTGCGTGGTTGAAATCATCAAAAGACTGACATCAGTGACCAACAGATCCAGAAGAGTCTCTTGAACAACCGGTTGTTGATTCTTTTTTCGACCATCTGAGGTTCAAGCCAGAGGAGGTACGACTCTTGAATGCCCCATGCACAGAGCAAATAAAGAGCAAGTGAAGAGCAAGTGAAGAGCAAGTGAAGACCAAGAGAAGACCAAGTGAAGACCAAGAGAAGACCAAGAGAAGACCAAGAGAAGAGCAAGAGAAGACCAAGAGAAGAGCAAGAGAAGAGCAAGAGAAGAGCAAGTGAAGAGCAAGTGAAGAGCAAGTGAAGAGCAAGTGAAGACCAAGAGAAGAGCAAGAGAAGAGCAAGTGAAGAGCAAGTGAAGAGCAAGTGAAGAGTGAGATAAGACCAAGAGAAGAGCAAGTGAAGAGTGAGACTTGAATAGGTAGAGAATGTTGAACAGGCACAATGTTAGACATCTGGCCTGGGTCAATATGCATTTTCCAGATGAAACAATAAGCGTTCTCCATGAAATCGATCCAAGGAGGGAACAGTCCAAGGAGGTTTCTGTATGCATGGTTGAAATGAAACGGTTACTTTTTGAATATATCTTTGGAGATTTAAGGAGTAACTACGGTATGGTCCACAAAGGGAAACATATAAAGAGTGCTCTCCTTGAGGAAGTCTTGAGTTTAAAGGAATGAATCAGTTTAGTGAAAAAGGAAACTTCCTGGATTACTTTACCAATCATAACAAAACAAAGACTAAGATGATTACTATATCTTTTTTACAGGAACAGATGGAAGATTATGACACCTCAGTCAACCTATGAAGAATTATGAACAACGCCCAAAAGAATAACTACTGGGAAAGAGAGAGAGAGAGAGGAGAGAGAATACTCAATGGTTATTCATTATGGAGAATGGCTTCTACCATAACAAACCAATACTATATCTGGTTAAATAGTATGGGAGTCTTTTACTATTCATAGAGTTATTTCTAAAGAATAGATTGATGTTGATTCATCACAAACTTTGAACTCTACCTCCACCAGAACCACCAGAACCACCAGAACCACAACTACTGACTACTGACTACTGACTACTGACTACTGACTACTGACTACTGACTACTGACTACTGACTATTGACTACTGACTACTACTATTGACTACTGACTACTGACTACTACTATTGAGTCCAGTGACTATTGAAACTATTATTGGTACCCGGGAGTAATGGTCTTCTACCAATTCTTTTATTCAAGATATCATTGTCATCTTAGTTTGCTTTGTGGTTGTTTTGTGGTTGCTAAACAATACCAGGAAGTTTCCTTGAAGCTTCTCCCATAAACCTCCATAGACAAAAGGTTGGATAAAAGGTCTGATGAATGGTTTGATGAATGGTTAGAAAAGGACTACTACAAGCGAAACAGCTCGAACTGGTCTAAGGTACAGGACTGAATCAGGAAACAATGTCTTGGGAGCCCTAGAAATTGATATGGGCAAACAGTTTAAATGAATCCAAGAAACAAGAAACAAGAAACAAGAAACAAGAAACAAGAAACAAGAAATAAACGTGAAACAACTCTGAACATGAACTTTGTCTGAAACCATCCTGAAACTTCAAACAAGCTTTGAATAAAAACTTTAAATGGTCTACTCTTGGTTGTTTTCAGATGTACGAGGAGGATTTTACGTTGGACAAATCCCTCCAGTTCAGCTCAGATTATAAGCTCAGATTGTCAGCTTAGAATGTCAGCTCAGATTATAAGCTTAGAATGTCAGCTCAGATTGTCAGCTCAGATTATAAGCTCAGATTGTCACCTCAGATTGTCAGCTCAGAATGTCAGCTCAGATTGTTGAACATATGACACTCATTTGCACATGCAGTATGTCCAGACGAAACAATGTGATGAAGACGTTGAACGTATGAATCAGTACGTTTCATACGCTCTGCATAATGAAGTGGCCCAGTTGACAATGCAGGCGGTGCAGATGAAATTGGCACATAAGACCCACTCCTGGAGCTAGTCCTGGAGCTAGTCCTGGATCCAGCGTGCCATCAGCGAACCTGAAACAGAAGAGGTGGAGTATCTGAACCCGATACAAAGGAAGGATCCAAAGAGGCATCTCTGAAAGTTGGCCCAAAGTGTACAGTTATGCACGAAGGGCAATAACAGGCGTCTGGTTGGAATCACCACTAAGGGATTTAATCAGAGCTGCCAGAGAATGACATCCGACACCAAGCCGTTCCGGATCCAGAGAAGTCAGTCGGTTTCCCGTCTTGTTCTAAAGGAGATAGAAGACCATCTCGCTTGTTCTAAAGGAGATAGAAGACCATCTCAGCTGAAGAGATTAGTATTTAGTTTCAAAGAGAAACCCGAATACATTCCGCTGAGATGAGTACCACTGTTCCTCACTTGATGGAGTTAATGAAGATTAACTTAATTCAAATTCCAACTTATAGAAAGGTTTACGCAAACTCTCAGCTCAGAATGTCAGCTCAGATTGTCAGCTCAGATTATAAGCTGTGGACATTTACTCTGAGGAAAACTAAGCAAGCCAAAATATTAAACAAGGGATTTAATATTCCCATCAATTGGTATGCTACCATTCTGAAACATGTGAATGATGAAAGTCTGTTTCATTAAATACACTGAGACTATGAGTTCCACTACTGAGACTATGAGTTCCACTGAGACTATGAGTTCCACTATTGAAAATATGAGTGCCGCACTACTGAGACTATGAGTTCCACTACTGAAAATATGAGTGCCGCACTACTGAGACTATGAGTTCCACTACTGAGACTATGAGTGCTACACTACTGAAAATATGAGTTCCGCACTACTGGAAATATGAGTGCCGCACTACTGAGACTATGAGTTCCGCACTACTGGAAATATGAGTGCCGCACTACTGAGACTATGAGTTCCACTACTGAAAATATGAGTGCTACACTACTCAAGAATACCAGATCATTGGTCCAGTATCTACCGTCCTATAATTCTGTGTTTCATCTGTGTTTCATCTGTGTTTCACCTGTGTTTCACCTGTGTTTCAGATCATACACTATTTGATACTACTAATTGAGATTGGGTGAGTCATGGTTTACGGAGAGAAAAGTCTCGTTGTTTTTGCAAATTCTAGAGATTGAGTTTCAATTGAACTTTTCCTTTAACGAGACAAAATTGGACATGAATCCCGAACCCAAGATGGTCTTCTGGGACTTATGCACTACTATACTATATTATTGAGCATGGAGAGATTTCGTACGCTGCCCTGGCTTTTTCTAGTTGTATAAGTTGTTGAAGGCTCCTTTCAAAAGATGAATTATAAAGCACTTGTTTGAGTCGTTGGGAGCAGAATCAGCCCGTAGGGAAAATATGGTTATGGTATGCAGGAGTGGTTTAATATGCAGGAAAATTATACTATATGCAGGAAATATCTAATATACAGGATAACTTGATAACCGTTATATATGCAAGACAATCATAATAGTAAAGAGCCTATACAGTCTATATAACCATAATAGTGTTATCCTTTAGTTTATAAGTGCAGAATAGGTACAATAGCGGAGATAATCAATATCATTGGTGTTGTCCTGCATATAACCGAGCCTATTATACAGGAAATACTGTATATAGTCCCCGGACCGTATAGAGTGATATCCATTCCATTAATCAAGTGAACCTCAAACTACAGAATGGCATTAGGTCAGAATCAATTAAATAGAACAAGGTAGAGGAGTTGATAGCAGAACATTATATTTAACAAGCGTCAGCGGAAAAGAGAGCCGAGCATTCAGAAGTCTTCAAACTGAGAGTAGAGTCCAACAATAACATTGGCTGCACCCACCACAAGCGGGAAATTGCCCAAGGTCACCACAAAAGTATGGTAGATACCCAACTGGATGAACACATGGTTGCGCAAAGCTTGCAAGAGACCATGGTAGGAGTCAAGCGAAGTCAAAGCGGCGTTTTTGAAGATAAAGTAAAAGATCAACACCTTGGCCAAGGCAAAGATGAATGGATCATACTTATAAAGACGAATCACAAACGAGAGTTCATCCTGGTCATTGTCAGAATCTTCAACCACAACTACTCTCCTTGAGAAGTTAAAGTAGTAAGCCACCAAAAGAGGTAAACCAACAGCATAAACGAACCAATTGACAAGGATAGAAGCCACACCATAATTGTATAAAGCCGTAACATCAGGAAGACGGAAATCCAAGGAATTCAAACATGGTAAATTATCGCGGAAAACAGGATGAACTGACCGATTATCCTTAATGGCCACCAAAGGCACATAATAGTACAAGAAGTATGCTAGCTCAAGTGAAGCCTCAAGCCAATTCAAAGTAACACTTCTCAGCAAAGCTTCACGTAATTCTTGATTGGCATCAGCAGTAGTCACTCCCAATTGGTCCGAAACTCGTAACACCTGTGCATAAGCACTTTCAAACACATCTATAGCCGGATCAACTATCCACTCCTTTAAATTGATCGGAGGAGGTGCATCATAATCCTTATCTTCATCATCTTCTTCAGTCAAATTCATATCAACAATTGTTTCAGTAGTAATCATTTCAATATTGTCATCCGAATCTTCATCTCTAGAATCTTCATCTCTAGAATCTTCGGATCCAGATTGGGAATCGGAATCCGAATCGGAATCGGAACCTGATTCCAGATTTGTATTTGAATCAACCATCTCTTCTACCAAAGTCACCACTTCTTCATCATCATCAACATGTACATTTTCCGAGAAGAATAAATCTTTGGCCAGGTTAGGGTTTTGTTCAATGAACAAGTCAATTTTCTCGAGTAACAGTTGTTTTGTATCTTTAGCACGGACGGGAATGCCGACTTTTCTTGCCACTTTGGCGAGGTCCGCTTTTTTAAAGCTTCGAAATTCTGACATGGTTATAGTAATGAATTAGTTTAAGAGGCGTGAAGTTGGAGTGCGGAAGGTTGTTTGTTTTGTGGAGTGCGGGAGTGGGTTGCTGGCGGGGGATGTGAGGCTGGATTTAGCCGGATTGTAAATATCGACGCGGCTTATGCAGGATTCGCTCCTTTTAATCACGTGCGAGTCACGTGCGAGTCACGTGACGCAATCATGTGACGTTTGTCATGCGACTTTCACATGACTCTCACGCGACTTTCACGCGACTCTCACATGACTTTCACATGACTGATCACGTGATCACATGCAAATGGTAATTTACATTGAAACAAAGGATTGACATTGATTAATCAGCAAAATAGTAAAGAACTTTATGTTAAATCACTAGCAGAATTCAATGCACCCACACGTTTTATGTTTTTTAGACCTAGTAAGGAATTATGGGAGATATCTTTCTATATAAATCGTAAACCATATTCAGATCCAGCTTTAAGATTAGGTGGACTTAAGGAAGATACAATATCTCAACTATTAAGTGAGCAGAAACGAAAACGTGGTACTTGTTCAAAAGATCTACTTAATATGAAGAATACCAATAATTGATTATCGGATGAAAAGTTAAACGTATTGTAGACTTAGATATATTCTCTTATACTGATAGTTTACCTTCCTTAGAGAAGGAAAAATCCAATGATATTTCGGTCTGGAAAGAAATCATATGATACCTAAAAGAATAGGTAAACCGAATGTCCCAAATTGTATTAAACTTGACGACATGAACATTATGGCAATTTTATATCCATACTGTCCCAAACTTGAAACCAGTATAGATTTAAAAATAATGTACAAATGTTTCAAAAGAAAATTAGATTCTTAAGTACTATTAATAAACAACAAAATCTTGGTCTTCATAAAGACCATATCAGGTGTTTGGCTCTAAAGTCTCTAGTAACGTCAGTAGAATATCAAACCCACTATTGTATAAGAGCATAGTGCAGCAAGAGTTGCATGCTATAATTCATCAGCATTTGTTGTATGGGTTAGTTAAGTTCATAATTCTAATTATGGGAGTAATTGGTTTAAATTGAAATATCCAACTCCTAATACTGGTTGTTTATATAATTATCAATCTAATATATCTACTTAAATAATATAAGGTCTTCATTCCTATAATTATGTATTACATATACAAAAAGGATTTAATTTAACCAGGAATCTTATTGAATCTTTTTCTACTTCTAGATTCTAAAGGGTTTCTTACATATTTATATATCAACGATTTAAATTTATTAACAATATATTTAACCTAGATTTTTATCTCTTTTACTTATACAAAAGGTAGATTTTTATCTCTTTTACTTATACAAAAGGTAGATTTTTTATAATTCATTTATTTTCCATACGGTTTTTATTTTGATCTTTGGTTATCTTCTATTAAAAAAGAGTATAAATGATATATATCTAATGGTATAGATATAATATTCAAAATAAGTGATACCGATATTAAATATCATCCTAAAAGATATAAAGATTGGAATTTGAAAACCAATTTATTTGTGTTCACCATGGAACAGAATCAACCAACTTTCGCAGCTACAAAGAGGAAAGAAAGATCCTCACTTTAAAGAGCAGATGAAGACCTTTAAGACAAACAGGGAAGCAACTACAAACAGTCAAGCTGAAATTGCTTATAATCGTTTTTCTGAGCTGAATTCAAACGTTTTCTGTGTGTATGAATCTCTGGATTGTCTGCCTACTCGATACTCAGAACCAATATTTGAGAGTTTGAATGGAGACACACCAACTCAGGGGAATCCAAATACCATGAAATCCTCTTTGACCATGAAAAAACCCAAAACCACCCTCAAGGAAAAACTCCAGGGCTTGTTGCTGCCAAAAGGCCTTGCCTTATTCAAGAAGGAAATGCCTGGTACACCTGGAATTGGGTGCGAAAACGCGACGCCGGTTGCAATGCGCAAGAATCTCAAGAAGCAACAAAACAAACACGCGGCCCACTTCCAAGCCACCAAGAAATGGAGCCACTTGCTTGACAAAATGTGGCTTTGGAAAATGCATAATGCATGCTTTATCCAAAGAAGGCCGGTGTGCAATTTTCGTGAGTGTCCTGTTGAAGACCAGAAAGTGCGGCTCATTTCTGCGAGTCGCGCATTTTGTAAGCTCAGAGTATTTGCATTGAAAGTGGGTTGCAAGCGGATGAGCCCGGACTTGATCAACTGGAATGACCCTTGCAATAATGCTTACGGGGATATGAGTCCCATGCAGTTAGTGACCTACTACAGAGAAAACCAGGAGATTTCGAAGTTTCGTTTGAAGCTCCACAACGAACTCGACCGTCTGAAAGTGTTGAACAGGCGAGGATGTGAGACATGTCGCATAGATCAATATGCAGTTTCCAGATGAAACAATAAGGTGCTCTATGAAACCCCTAGAGGTTTTGGTATGCACGGCGGAAATGAAACCGTCACAAGGCGGAATTGGTTGCCATAAGGAATTGGTCTAAAGTAGCTTTGAAGAATGTGGCGCCTAAGAAATGAATGCCGTGTATTCGATTCCTTGACGATTTGAACGAGTGTCCATGTTACACCCAGAAAAGGAAAACTTACATATAAAAGGAGATCCCGCTCCGGATGTTCTGGGTAGCGAATAAGCCTAGTGAAAGAAAAGCTTCTGGGTATTAGTTTAGCAACCACAACAGAAAGAACTATGACAATGATATCTCCTGAATTACAAACATTAGTAAACGACCACTACACCGGGGTGCCGGAGTATGGAACGATTAAGCTCCAAGCCAAACAGGGATGTTAGGAATAACGCGCAACATAGTACTCTACTGCTCTACTGCTCTACTGCACTACTGCTTTACCTTACTCTATAGTACTCTACCTCACTCTATAGTCACTTTGTAGTATTCCATAGTACTCTACCTCACTCTATAGTACTCTAGTACTCTAGTACTGCTCTACCTCACTCTACCGCATTTTATAGTGTTAGGAATAATCCTACAGGCCCTAGAATTGAGTATCTAGTGGTGTTGGATTGACCTGCGAGGTCTCAGGCAAGTATAAACATTGGAGTTGCCTGAGCCACAAGGATTCCTTAATATGCAATTCTTGAATGATAAAAGGAAACTACATGTTCCCTAACTGTTCCCTAACTGTTCCCTAACTGTTCCCTAACTGTTCCCTAACTGTTCCCTAACTGTTCCCTAACTGTTCCCTAACTGTTCCCTAACTATTTCATGACTGTTTCAAGAAAGCCCGAAAGCCTGAAAGGGTTACCCAACACAGTAGAAACGTATATAAGAACTAGCAGGTTCGCCCAACTAGATGAATTGTCCAGGAATGCCTCTAAGTATCTTTAGCGTATTCGAATATACAGCTGGTAGAACTGTTTAGAAATCCCACACCTGCTTAAGTTCTAACATTGATACTGTTGGTGCAGAGAAGGATTGCGAAATGCAAAGGGCAATGGGCGTTGATCTCTCCTGCCAAAGCAGTAAAATGATTGTAGCATATTATTCAATTAGTATAATTTGGGTATATATTACTTCTTAATCTATAGGACTAGATACTGGGATCGTTTGGCTGCTGGTATGTCTAGTATTGGTCTAGATCTCTCTCGTCCATTACTATGGTAGTTACTGTTGAACAGGGAGAAGTTAGACATCACATGGGTCAATATGCAATTTCAGATGAAACAATAAGAGTGCTACCGGAATCAGGAGGAGGTATTGGTATGAGGTTTCTCTGAGCTTTCTCTGAGGTTTCTCTGAGGTTTTGGTATACACTATCAAGATGAACCGATTACTCTTGAATACATCTTTGGACATTTTAGGAGAATAAGGACAACCCTGTTCGCCCAGAAAAGGAAAACATATAGAGTGCTCTCCGGATGTTCTGGGGTAGCGAATAAGCCTAGTGAAAAGAAAAGCTTCTGGGTATTAGTTTAGCAACCACAACAGAAAGAACTATGACAATGATATCTCTTGAATTATAAGATTGATGAAACACCATTCCACCGGGGTGTCGGAGTATGGAACGATTAAGCTCCAAGCTAAACAGTTCTTAATAGTTCCATACATTGGTACCAAAGTATACTGGTCTTTTATCAATTGTGATTTAAGAGATGTTGACATTTTAGTTCTTTTTATTGTGGTTTCAAAATTAGGAATATCCTTAACCAAGCTTACCTCCTGTAAACTCCTGTAAACTCCCGTAAACTCCCGTAAACTCCCATACACTCCTGTAAACTCCCATACACTTCCATACACTTCCATACACTCCCATAGACTCAAGACTGACTCAAGGCAGACTCAGGCAGACTAGACTTACTCAAGACTGACTCAGGCAGACTAGGCTTACTCAGGCAGACTAGGCAGACTCAAGGAAATCACACTTTATATGTTTCCCATTCTGGACCATGGTTACTCAAATCTCCTAAAA
>NLAC01001379.1:0-11263 GCA_002374635.1 Metschnikowia sp. 04-218.3
GTGCATGCTTCTGCACAAGGGCTTTCCTTCAGAGGTCTCTTATTGGATCCTTCCTTCGTATCCTGTTTCCGATACTCGGAGGCGGCTCTGTTGAACTTTGTACCCTAGTTAGTTCATAAGCTGGAACTCTTAGGTAATTGTTCTCTTGTACTCTCGTCAGCGTGGCACTTTGGCTGCCACTTCAGTTATTTATATTCAGATCAATCTCTAAACTAACACTAGGAAATCGCTATTTCCTCTTCTTAACTGAGCTGATTCTTTTCTTGAAGTCCTGTTCGTCGGTCCTTCTCTTATGTAATCATGACGTGTCTTTTAGGGCCACGTCGCCCGGAGCCTTCTCCCCCTCCTGCATGTAAAAGACCACGATTTGTTTCATCTGACCTTGCTTATATGCAGTTACGTGCATATGCAGTACATACGAGACGTGCGAGTCTCATATGTTCAACAGTTCAACCTGTTGAGAGTTTGCGTAAACCTTTCTATAAGTTGGAATTTGAATTACGTTAATCTTCATTAACTCTATCAAGTGAGGAACAGTGGTACTCATGTCAGCGTACTGTATTCGGGTTTCTCTTCTAAACTAAATACTAATCTCTTGAGCTGAGATCTGTTTTCTATATCCTTTCAAATAAGCGAGATGGTTTTCTATCTCCTTTAACTGACTTGTCTGGATCCGGAACGGCTTGCCGTCGGATCTCTTTCTCCGGCTGCTCTGATTAAATCCCTCGTTGGATCCTTCCTTTGTATCGGGTTCAGATACTCCACCTCTTCTGTTTCAGGTTCGCTGATGGCACCCTGTATCCAGGACTAGCTCCAGGACTAGCTCCAGGAGTGGGTCTTATATGCCAATTTCATCTGCACCTCCTGCATTCTCAACTCGGCCAGTTCATTATGCAGAGCGTATGAAACGTACTGTCTCATTCGTTCAATGTCTTCATCACATTGTTTCGTCTGGACATACTGCATATCCAATCATTTGCACATGCAGTATATACGAGACGTGCGAGTCTCATATGTTCAATAGTGATCAACCAAGTCACCAGAATATTGACTAGATTTTCAATTCATTAAGACCATTTATTTTCCTGGAAAATGTAGGAAATTTATATCCAAGGAAATACAAGGCAAATTAAGCGGGTTGTGTATATAGACTTAGGAATTTGAACAGACTTGATTGCCGATTTTCCGAATTTAGCTAAACCAAAAAAAGGAGTCTACAATTCTTCCTATACTTTTCTAATTCTTCTAATTCTTCAAATTCTTCTAATTCTTCTAATTCTTCTAATTCTTATTTAATCCATTTTTTTAGAATAGAAGGTGATTTGGTTCTTTCCGTATTTGAATATCCAGACCAATCTAAAGTGATTCAAAGGATGTTCCAATTGGTTGAGTGTAGAATGAATAGAATGAATAGAGTCAATAGTATAAATGATATCAAACGAATGCATTGGTTATAATTTTACGTATGGAGGTGAAAGGTGAAAGGTGAAATAAAGTGAAATAGGTGGAAATAGGTGAAATAAGGAGAAAAGACGAGCAAGAGAGGAGCAAGAGAGGAGCAAAAGAAGGTGAAATACGGTAAAAGAAGGTAAAAAGAGATGCAAAACGGAAGAAGAGAAAAGAAAAAAGAGAAAAGAGAAAAGAGATGAAAAACGGTGAAAAAGAAGGAGAAAAGAGAAAAAAGAAAAGAGAAAAGAGAAAAGGTACTACTAACCAGGGGTACTACAATGAAGCCCCTTTCCTAGTAAAGTATTTGCACACCGAAAGTGTCAGTCAAGAGAAAAAGTCGATCCTTATTCAACAAATCGTCAAGGTCATAAGTGGCAAGTTTGTAGAGTATCCTAAAATTGGCATTGGATACTTTACCTCTTTATTCGGCCACAAAGGCCTCCTGCTTCACTTAAGGAAAGCTTGTCCTTGTTTCCTTTTAATGACCTTGAAGAGCATATGGCGGATTTGAGAAAGATGCTCCCACGCCTTTCTTGTGTTGATGAGAATCTCTATCCAGTCCATGAATTGAAGGAGTCTCTATGGTTGATACGTGGGGACCTTGAGTCACATTTCAACTTTAAAGACATTGTCACTGGTGAGGAATTGCTCCGTCTCTGAAACCACTGAAATTAGATGAGACCAAGAAATATTCAAGGCATCACTCTTGCTGACTTTCATACTTTTGAGTACCTTTCTAGTCACTTTTGAGTACCTATACCTATGAGTTCTGAACTTCTTGGTCCTTCTTTATGGCAACCTGTACCTTATAAGTATCTCTCCAAGTCCCTCTGTAATTCCGGAGAAATCGTTGCATCTTGGTTCTGTGTATTGTGGATGCAAAACTAATACCCAGAAGCTTTTCGTTTCACTAGGCTTATTTCCCGTAAAACTTCTCATAGACTCAAGGTGAGCTCTTTATATGTTTCTTTCTGGACCATACCGTAGATACTTAAAACTCCAAAGATGTATTCAAAAGTAACCTTTCAGCTTGATAGTGGATACTAAAACCTCAGACTGATACCTCCCCCTGATTCCATGGAGCACTCTTCTTGTTTCATCTGGAAACCGCATATTGACCCATGCGAGTGTTGAACATATGAGACTCGCACGTCAGATGAAATGAACACATAAGAGTCTTTCCTGGATATAAAGAGGACACCAGTCAAGAAGAAATAAGTGTAACATTGTCTTGGTAAGAACAATGTTTGACAAGAGACTCGTCTAAGAGATAACCATCGATTGTGTGACTAGGAATAACGATTCCAACTATAGAGATGAGAAAAAGCACCCAATTCTATTTTCAAAGTATGCTTCATCGATATTGATTATCATCTTTACATCTTCAAAAAGAAGCCTGGAATCAGAACGTGAATGCTTTTTTAAACCAGGATTCATTCATTTCTGTGATTAAGTCAGTAATCAGTCAGTAGTAAAGTTAGTAAAGTCAGTAGGTAGTCAGTAATCAAGTCAGTAATCAGTCAATAGTAAAGTTAGTAGTTGAGTCAGTAGATAAGTCAGTCGATAAGTCAGTAGTTGAGTCAGCAGGTAAATCAGTAGTTGAGTCAGCAGGTAAATCAGTAATCAGTCAGTAGTAAAGTCAATAGTAAAGTCAATAGTAAAGTCAATAGTAAAGTCAGTAGATTCAACAACTATTATGGAAAGATATGATTTTTTTTTCTGGATATTATACCATATTTCTTAATCTAATCCAAGAATATTGCTTCAGAATATAGTCCATATGATATAGTTCATGACAATGTTAGTCCAAAACCTCCAAGACTTTGGATATTTCAATGATATGTTCACATGATAAACATTCACCCAAGGTTAATATTTCTCCTTTATTCAAATAAAGGCTTTATACTTGTAGTATAAAAAAAGACAATCAGAAAAGACAATCAGAAAAGACAATCAGAAAAGACAATCAGAAAAGACAATCAGAATGGCATAAGAGTAGTTGAGTAGACACCAACATCGAAAATCTTAAAGTTTCTTAGGAGTCATTTATGGAATCTCAGTTAATGAATTGATGCGGAATTGTACTTGAAATTATAGATGAACTTCATTAAAACCTCTTCCATTTTCTTATTCAATTGAAAACTGCTCAGTGTTCATATACGACTATAGGGTATATAATCGAATGGACGGTTTATCTGGGGCCTCGGAATATCTTAGACTTGAAAAATCCTTCTTTTCTTGTAGAAATATAATAATGGAATAATGGAGTAAAAATGGAATAATGGAATAAAAATGGACTGATAATGGACTGATAATGGACTGATAATGGACTGATAATGGAATAAAATGATCCATTCTTTGCAATGCATATATTGAAATGTTAGTCAATGGAGATTTAGTAATTTATACTAAAACATTCTCCATCACTATACTTGATAATTGGACTGGATTAATTGTCTTTGTTATTAAAAGTATGCAGCTTCTCCATGTCCTCATCATTTATCAGTATAGTTTTCTCCATTTATCAGTATAGTTTTCATCATTTTCTATACCATAGTGGTACTCTGGTGCTTTTTGGGAATTGGAAATTGGGAGTTGAAAAAGTTGGAAATTTGGGTGTTTGAAAAAGTTGGGTCTTGAAAACATGTAATGGATGCTTTGGTGAAAACAGAAACCTCTATTTTTTCATCATGATTTTTGAAAGTGAAGAAAAATAGTAAAGTGACTTTTAGATATATTATGAATCCACTTTCAACCTTGACTTGACTCTTGACTTGACTTGACTTGACTCTTGACTTGTTTTCCTCCATCACGTGACCCACTCATATACCTCAGTTACCTTGTTGCAATTTTGCCACTCATTTCCCAATCTCCTAATTATACCAATTCACCATAAGAGTTCTAAAGACTTGGAATCTTGAATCTTGACTCTTGACTCTTGAATCTTGGATCTTGGTGGTGTACTCCTATAGAAGTAGTTGCAAAAGGAAATGAAAGGAAATGAAGTGAAATGTACGGAAATGTACGGAAATGAAATGTACGGAAAGGAAAGGAAAGGGAATACCCCTTATTTATATACATTTGTATTTGTGTTTGTGTTTGTTTGTATTTGTGTTTGGCTGCATTTGTGTTTGTCTGTATTTGGCTGCATTTGTCTGCATTTGGCTGTATTTGGCTGTATTTGGCTGTAATATTGGTTGCTTTTAAACCAAAGGTTGCGTCATTTTTCTTAGATTTTTCTTAAAAATGAGCATTGACGAAAATGAAATAAACTATAAAAGACCACCAAAAAACCCAAACTTCGCCAATAGAAAAAAAATTAATTCAAAATAACCTTGAATCATTAATAAAATGAAACCCTTGATTTTGAACCTATTTTTTCTTTTTTTTTGCTTCCAAGAATCTGGTCATTGTATTGGCCTTTGTCCAGAGCATTTAAACTGGGGTCGCAGTTCACACTTTTCGTGCCATGCTCAATCCATGCGACTTGATTTTTTCCTTCTCTCGAACCCTTTACCATCCACGATGTATTGGAATACAGCCCCATTATCTTAGGCCGAGAGAAAGTATCTGAACAAGATCAGAAACCAAAGTGTATAGTGTACTATACTGACTGGAGTGTATAGTGGAGTGTATACCGGAGTGTACTATACTGACTGGAGTGTATAGTGGAGTGTATAGTGGAGTGTATAGTGGAGTGTACTATACTGACTGGAGTTAGTAGCATGGGTATTCTACCTCTTCCTGACTTATACCACCTATACTCCTCTTATGCCATTCCCCTATTCCCATCTTCAGTCTCTTGAAGAATTATGACCAATCTTAATCCCCTAGATCTATCCAGGTATTTGAATATGAGGAAACATGACTTGGGACTTGGATGTACCAGTTAATGGTGGACGTAAACACAGTGTATGCACCACTCTGACACTCGTGCCAATCCAGCATTGTTGTACCATCTCCAAGACTTCTTTGGTGCTTCAGTACACCAGAAACCTCCCCAACTAGAAAAATGATTATGGACTTATGATCTCCTGTGTAGATAATCCACGAACTGACTCTGACTGACCTCAATGAAGATAACCAAACAATTAGTACTTGATCTCTCATCATCACTGAACATGATATTTGGTAATTGATAACCTCATGGACTGACCTCATGGATTATGAAACCTGATCTTTAGTATTTTAAAAGACAGACTGATAAAACTGCATCTTCTGAATGAATGGCCATGACTTGTTTTCTATTCGCTGGGGCAGAACCGCACCTCGAGCTCTCTTGCTCGCACACTGATTTCCTGAGACTCTATGGAAGATAATTTATAGAACAAATAAGACATTCTCTCCCGTATATTGGAATCTGTAGGTTTCAGGATCTTCTTCAAAAATGCATGTTTAAGCAGAGCAAACTTTCTATGCTTGAATTCGGGGTCTTCTCCAAAAGAATGATGGGACATTTCGGAACCTCTTTGGGTTGAAGCTGATTGCTCAAGTGCATCGGCCATACAGCTGGTTCTGGAGCAAGTTTCGGGTGTTTTAAACACGCTCTGGTTGCTATTCCAATATGCCTTGCAATCATGGTAGAGCTTGATCAAGCGGCGTTTTCTGCGAAACAATAGCTTGTCATGGATTTCATGTTTAATTAAAGCGGGCAAAGGCACCGACCGGGTGATATCCAATCTCTCCTCGAGCAGATGCACCAGACAGTACAAGCTGTTTTTGCAGGGTTGTCCAGAATGTGACACGCCGCAGATAAAGTCAAACTGGTCTCGTTGTAGGTCCAAGATCTCCAGAGGGGAGAGCTGGAAGATGGTTTCAAGACGTTCAAAGCTGTGGAATGGTGAGCTATGGACATCCTCATTTTCGGGGCCCTGATGAAACCGCTCCAATTTTCGTAGTGGCGACGAAATCGTATAGAGACTCATAGGCATTGTGATGTGATTGATAGTACCAGTGATTAAGTAATGAGTCGTATTGACCAATAAAAGACTTAATAAAAGACTTAATAAAAGACTTAATAAAAGACTTAATAAAAGACTTAATAAAAGACTTAATAAAAGACTCAATAAAAGACTTAATAAGAGACTTAATAAAAGACTCAATAAAAGACTCAATAAAGACTCAATTAAAGACTCAATAAAAGACCCAATAAAGACTCAATAAAAGACTTAATAAAAGACCCAATAAAAGACTCAATAAAAGACTCAATAAAAGACCAATTAACCTCACCTATTGTGTTCACCTTGTCTTTAATTAAAGTGACAGTAATGAAGCCCAGTATACCTTATTCGTAGACCAATCCAATTGAATAATAGTATATGAGCAGTTTGTTACCCTGAATTTAGAGCAACTCACTGAATCTAAAAAGATTAACAAAGGTTTTGAAGGATAATAGTCGGGATGGTCCAGATTGGCGGCTAGAAGGATTGGCACTAGAAGGATTGGCGGCTAGGAGGATTGGGAAAGGTATTTGGCAGATTAAGCCAAAGTGGCTATAAATTCCAGCGGTACTTTCAGAATTCAGCAAGACCAGAATCAGAATCTATGAGTTTCCAGTGGTAATATGAGTAGATGTGAAATGGGAGTAGTGGATTAGTCAAGCACCTCTAATACTTGTGAACCTCTGAAACCTCTGAAACTTCTGAAACACTGTGAAACCCCTGAAACACTCTGAAACCCCTGAAACCCCTGAAACCTCTGAAACAGTTCTGAAACACCAGAAACACCAGAAACACCTTTAAATGGACCGAAAAGGAAATGCGGATGTGAATGAATGTTGGGTATAAATATTGAGGTGTAGTGCGAAAAGTGGGTGCGAAGCGTCCCTTTTATAGTCCAGAAACCCCCTCCCACTTTTGCAGCCATGCGCGCTCGCCTCACTTGTACTACTCCTCACTATCTTCTCTCGGACACTTGCTAGTATATTCTACTTTTCCAATACCTACTGTATATTTCTTTCTTATAAACCATGGTACCTTTTATAAAACCATGGTACCTTTTATATATGGGAATGATTGTTTTCAAAACACACTTGGACCAAGATCAGTATGATGATGATGATATACTTGAGTAGGATTTGTCGTTCAAAAGGCTAACCAAAGTCCACTGCTTCTTGGTCATGTGGTACAACTTGTTATTGATTTGATGGGTGATTTTTAAATCTTTTTAAGGATTGGTTTGACCTGTAAAGAGGTGAATTTCAATATATCCATTTCCTTGAATTGGAATCACAAGCCTTGAAAAGCATTGAAAAGCATTGAAAAGCCTTGAAAAAGCATTGAAAAACCGTTGAAAAACCATTGAAAAACCATCGGTATTGGCCCAGATCAACTGGTTATACTTCTTCAAAATCTTCTAGAATCAAGAATCTTTGGAGCTCTGATTGGCCTAATAACCAAAAGTCCTGCAAACAAGAGCCTTCTTCATTCAAGTTGAACCCATCAAACTCCACATAGTCCTTTTCCTCTCTCTGGTTTGTATTGGTAGGTTACAACATTCATGAGCTTATGTTTCTTAGTATCATTCGAAACCACCACTTAATAACTTCATTCGAAACCACCAACTAAACCATTGTGTCTTGTTAGTATTCATGACTATGGGAAAGGAATACTGCACCTAGGCTGATGTAGCCCAGAACGTATACACCTCTATACTGTTGGTAGAAGTAGAGCTATGTTTTGGTGTAGTTAGTCTCTAGTATGATGTACATACCATTATAGGTGCTGTTGGCCAGTAATGTATATTCGTGCCTGTTTCAAAACTCCTAAAATGGTCTTTCGTAGTCCACAGGCTCTCACCACCAAGTCTTTTCGAGTGTCAATCTGTAGTCTGTAGTCTGTATCTTCTCTATCTTCTCTATATTCTGTATAGTCAGTATGGTCTCTATAGTCAGTATAGGTATAGTCTGTATAGTCTCTATAGTCAGTATTCTCTATAGTCCGTATAGTCAGTATCTTCTCTATAGTCTCTCAGTAGTCTCCGTAGTCTCTCTATTCAGTATAGTCAGTATAGAGTCTATATTCTCTATATTCTGTATAGTCTCTATAGTCAGTATAGCCTCTATATTCTCTATAGTCAATGTAGTCAGTATAGTCTGTGTAGTCTCTATATTCAGTATCTTCATATATCCAGTATATCCAGTATATCCAGTATATTCACTATAGTCAGTATAGTCAGTATAGGTATAGTCTCTATAGTCAGTATCTTCTCTATAGTCTCTCAGTAGTCTCTATAGTCAGTATAGTCAGTATCTTCAGTACCTTCAGTATCTTCATTAGTCTCTCTATTCAGTATAGTCTCTATAGTCAGTAGTCTCTATAGCCTCTATATTCAGTATAGAGTCTATATTCAGTATAGTCAGTAGTCTCTATCTTCTCTATAGTCAGCATAGCCTCTATAGTCTCTATAGAGTGTGTAGTCAGTATAGTCAGTATCTTCTGTATAGTCTCTATATTCAGTATAGTGTCTATAGTCAGTATAGTCAGTATAGAGTCTATAGTCTCTATAGTCAGTATCTTCTCTATATTCAGTATAGAGTCTATATTCCCTATAGTCAGTAGTCAGTATAGAGTCTATAGAGTGTGTAGTCAGTATCTTCAGTACCTTCAGTATCTTCAGTACCTTCAGTATCTTCAGTATCTTCAGTATTCTCTATAGCCTCTATAGTCAGTATCTTCAGTATCTTCAGTATCCTCTATAGTCAGTATCTTCAGTAGTCTCTATAGTCAGTATAGTCTGCGTAGTCAGTATAGGTATAGTCTCTATAGTCTCTATAGTCAGTAGTCAGTATAGTCAGTATAGTCAGTATAGTCAGTATCTTCAGTATCTTCACTAGTCTCTATAGTCAGTAGTCTCTATAGTCAGCATCTCAGTTTGCACCTGCCACTTAGTCATCATCTATGGTTAAAGCTTGACACATTTAAAGGAGTACAAGGTTTATTCAGTAGAAGATTTGAAACCTATTCAATGCCGACTTGAAGAAATCCTGCAGATTATTGCTCAACTGGATGATAATACCTCTGAGGATGAAATTGAGGAGGGTATGGTTAATCATCGGAGGAAAGAAACTCTTCTTTTGCGGAATAAATTGGCCAAGTGTTTGCGAGTTTATAAGGAACTTGACGATACTTTTCAAAAGATCCCCAGTGATTTAGACCCTATTTATACAGTTGATCACTGTACGCAAGAGTCTCTTTAACCACCTAACCATTGATGCTAAGAATTATGATATGCAGGGGAAGATCAGTGAAATCAAAGCGATTTTGAAACAAATTGGTAACGAACGTGACTCTGCCGGTACTTTTGTCACCTATGCAGGGCACAGAGGACCAATCAAAAAGTGCTCAGATGGTGCTTAATGGTCTTCTTGATGATTGCAACAACCTTGTTAATGACCTTGATATTCAGCACGATAATGGAATCTCCAGTCCATTTGAAACATTATCGTTAGAAGATGAGCAGCAAAGTGAAATCATTTCCAGCTTTAAAAAACTCTAGACTGACTTGATCACCATCAAGCAAACTTTGGAAAACCTCTTGATCACCCGAAGATGGACTATACGTGAAACTGACTTGTACACGTACCAGAAATCTCTCAAAAACATTGACGATAAACGCATGGAGCTCAATAAGCTCATTGATCAGCGAAAGGCCGACGGCCGGCGGATGAAAAAAATCCAACTCTTGGTGGTATACCTCTTAAGATGGAATTATGCCTCCATCTATAAGCTTTTGGAGAGTTCGGAACCGGTTTCCGAATCCTTACAGCCCATACACAACCAATTGACCACCGTTACACGATGTCTTTTGGAAATCAAGCGTGTGGATGGGCTAAACAATTTACGGGAATTATTCCCTTTCCAATTCAAATTGGCTTCCCTTGACAACCTAAGGCATGACGGTAAGTTTATTGTCAACAATCTGGTACCGGAGGGTCAGGGAACGCTCAATGCGCTTTTGGCCGAGTATCTTCCGTATTCAGTATCTTCAGTATCTTCAGTATCTTCAGTATCTTCAGTATCTTCAGTATCTTCAGTATCCTCAGTAGTCTCTATAGTCTCTCTATTCAGTAGTCTCTCTATTCTCTATAGTCAGTATAACAATGTGGCCAAAAGAAAAATGGTTTCGCGGGAATTGTAGTCCTTATATATTCTTTTGGAATTGCAGCCAATGCTCATGCATGTCGCCACCCAATATGCGCACTCTGAAACCCCCCGCACAAAATTGCAACCAACCGTATATAAAAGCGCGTGTCCCCCCCCATACAAATTTGTTCTAAAATNTATATAAAAGCGCGTGTCCCCCCCCATACAAATTTGTTCTAAAATTTAATTTGATATCCTCTACCCATACTAGAAACGCTCCAAAAGCTCCGTTTGAAATTTCGTGGAAGAATTGGTGGATTTTCCAATGTGACTTTTGTTTAAGTTAATTTGAACTGGAACGATTCTTGGAACGATTCTTGGAACGATTCTTGGAACGATTCTTTAATAGTGTGGAACTTCACTCATCTCTTCATATACGTGTCTAAACTATAAGAAGTTCTTTTTGGGATTCAATATCATATGGTCCTTTCCCATTTTATCTTCCTAATACCCATTGGATTACAAGCTTAATATGAATAAGTATAGAAGGACCTTTGCTTCTATACATGAGGAACTTCCTGGTCTAAAAATGCTGGATTATCTTTAGACAGTATCCTACATTTTACGATACAAAGTACTACAGAGTACTACAACTACAGAGTACTACAGAGTACTACAGAGTACTACAGAGTACTACAGAGTACTACAGAGTACTACAGAGTACTACAGAG
>NLAC01001381.1:0-12868 GCA_002374635.1 Metschnikowia sp. 04-218.3
CTGCGTCTTCACTGGGGATATCATTTCCATAACGAATATACATTCCGTTATTGGACAACTTTTCTGCGTCTTCACTGGGCATATCATTTCCATAAGGAATATACATTCCGGTATTGGACCACTCGGCTTCGGAATTCTCGTCTCCTCCAGAAAGATCCAACTCGTCAAGACTGAAGTTTTCTGCGTCTTCACTGGGGATCTCATTGCCATAACGAATATACATTCCGTTATTGGACCACTTTTCTGCGTCTTCACTGGGCATATCATTTCCATAAGGAATATACATTCCGGTATTGGACCACTCGGCTTCGGAATTCTCGTCTCCTCCAGAAAGATCCAACTCGTCAAGACTGAAGTTTTCTGCGTCTTCACTGGGCATATCATTTCCATAAGGAATATACATTCCGTTATTGGACCACTTTTCTGCGTCTTCACTGGGCATATCATTTCCATAAGGAATATACATTCCGTCATTGGACCACTCGGCTTCGGAATTCTCGTCTCCTCCAGAAAGATCCAACTCGTCAAGACNCACTCGGCTTCGGAATTCTCGTCTCCTCCAGAAAGATCCAACTCGTCAAGACCGAAGTTTTCTGCGTCTTCACTGGGGATATCATTTCCATAACGAATATACATTCCGTTATTGGACAACTTTTCTGCGTCTTCACTGGGGATATCATTTCCATAACGAATATACATTCCGGTATTGGACCACTCGGCTTCGGAATTCTCGTCTCCTTCAGAAAGATACAACTCGTCAAGACCGAAGTTTTCTGCGTCTTCACTCGGCATATCATTTCCATAAGGAATATACATTCCGTTATTGGACAACTTTTCTGCGTCTTCACTGGGCATATCATTTCCATATGGAATCTCAGTCCTGGCAACATCTCCACGATTCCCTTCTCCGATTTCAATAGGAATTGCATTTGCCGCAATAACATGGATGGCGAGAGCAGATAAGAACTTCATTTGATTGTCTTTGGTGTTTTTTAGTGATATTCATTCATATTCAGAGGCATTCGTCTCTTAAATACTCATTTTATGAGTGTTCTCGAGTCCCCTTATGATTACCACAGCCTCGCTCCCGAAATCTTGGCACGATTCCGCTGAGTAATGGTTTTAAGAGGTTTGAGACAAGACAATGGAACAGTGCTATCAACTTCTCGGATGATTTCATGGCGGGTTTTATGATTTGCCCCTTGCATATTTCTTATCGGAGCTTTTTTTTCGCATTTGCCATACATTCTTCCATTTGAGATCTACAGTGGGTTGGATGGATTGTTTTTCCGAGTCTCCATAATGATTGTGGAATATCAGGGCTGATTCTAGTTAGTTCCTGGTCTCCTTAACTTTATCTGAAGTATACTAGGAGATGCTTGAATAGCTGTCCTCAGCTACAGATTCCGTCCCGTGTCATAAGTACGACTTGATTCTCTCCTTCAAACGATCCCCTTTAGACAATAGAAGAGAATTAGCCGATACATATAGGAGGCTTAGACAAAGCTTCGACAATATTTAGCCGATTGGTTAGCCGATTGGTTAGCCGATTGGTTAAAGTTGTCTGTTGGATATGAGGCCGAAGTACATCACAGAGCTACTGCATGTGACTGCATATGAAAAAGATGACACCATTTTTAAGAGATGGAAAGCCCAGTTAAGGACCCAAATTATCAGGAGGAACTGAGATATTAGTGTGGCTACACAGATCCAGAGTCATATCATTTTCAGGGTGTTGGAGCCCATAATAACCATTTCAGTTTATTCAAGATACAGGAAGGGCTTACAGGGTGTACCAAAAAGGGAGAGAAAGAAATCCTTGGCGTTTTTTGAACGTCTTGCCTTTTTGGCTAACAAAGACTTTCGAATCGAGTAATTCTGAAACGGATCAAGGATTGGTGATATGTGACTACTCACCATACTCACCATATTCACCATACTCACCATACTCATTATACTCATTATACTCACCATACAAACTGAGTACTGGTTCTATACGTGATGGTCAAAAGTCAGAAGTCTTACTACTACCATATCTCAAGGGAATGAATAGTGATGATGTCTTGCACAAGACACTAAAGATTTCGACTTGAATTTTCTGAATTTTGATTTCTTATTATCTGGTGTCATTATTATGGGTGGTTTATTGTTTTAACAACATTATCCGAATGATGATTAACAGCATTATCCAATGAATCCATTTTCATTGCTCAGTTTGGTTTGGTTACTGGCTACTTTTGCAACTCCCATGTCTCATACATAGTATCCACACTATGGCCAGATAATGAAACAAGTTAAACATTGTTTTTGGAAGAACAATGTTTCACGAGAGTCATACAAAACAATGTTTTACGAGAGTCATGCAAGAAAAATGTTTTACGAGAGTCATACAAAACAATGTTTAATGAAAGTCGTGGATTTCATCAAGTGTCATTGAATAGTGGAATTATACAAGAGACAAGGAAGTCAGTCTTATAAGACGAGAACAAATTGGCAGAGCTTATGATTAAGAATAAGGATTCTGAAGATGATTTTGAAACAAAAAAGCATACCAGTTATTACAAGAGGTTTGAAGTTCCATACTTAATGGACTCATTTTAATGGAGTTATTGTTATGGATTTATAGTTGGGTACTGAGACGTATGTGCCTTATTATGGAAGCATTTAAGTTAATGCGGCATAATTTTTCTTTATTGAATTTAGATGCAGGGTCCAATCAAATAAATTGTTAGGGTCAATATAATTTATGATTAGTAATTAGAGTCAAATCATGGTCAAGAAAAAATATAAACGATCGTCGTATCCAATTCTGATGTCCTGTATATAGTCATCCACCATTTCTCCTGCATATAGTCATCCACCTTTTCCCTTTCGAATATCTAAAGTTAAACTAAAGCTATTAAAACCTAAAAAATGTCTATTTCTATGACTTTCGGTTTCTAAAATACTCTTTTGTACACTTTCGTTTATTACCGGGTGTACGGGTGTGCTGCCCTCGGTATACAAATATTACCCATTCTAAATCCCTCCACAGAAGGTGAATTTATTTAAAAAATTGGGAATCCAATGTCCGGAATTCAAGGATTCTAATGAATCCATTTTCAAGCTCCAAACTCTTCAAAATATGTGCTTTGCGTTGGGCAAAATTGTGCTGAGGTAGCCGGGTGTACGGGTGTATGTGTGCGACCGGCGCCATTTCCGAGGCTAGCAACGCCGAGGGTATTCGATGACGAACCCCAAATTCCGGTGCTTGGAGGTACGGGTGTTTGCATTTCCGGGGGTCTACAGATTTAAAAAATTACACCATCTATTTTCCCTTCCAACAAATTCCATAATGATTTCCCAGAAGGTATCGAGTTGTTTTTCGGCATTCTGGTGAAATTCGGGTGTTCCTGCACACAATGGTCATGCGTCAGACCAGATGCATTTTGCGTATATGCAGGAACAACGTTATTCACCAGCACCAGCACTTCAGATCTTCAATTTAACATAATAAAACAATTGGAAAGTATACATAATGTATCTGGAAAAGTGGAGAATTAAAAAAAATAGGGGGTTGTTGGTTTAAGGGACTTCTCTGCAGAACGTCCGGGTAACCGCACTGATCTTGGATCGCGGCTAGCGCTGAGTCATTACCGCATTCGGCAGGATTTTTTCCAAGCCCGCTATCATATAAATACCTCGCTCTTTCTTCCCTCCCTCTTCTTCTTTTCCAATGCTCTTCAGGATAAACAAAGGCGTGGCTGCACGTGCTGCCGCCAGTGTCCGGGTAATTCCCGCGTGGCGTCGCTTACCAGCTTTGGCGACTATAAATTCCACTATCAATAACCCCAAGGCTAGATCTCTAGCTACTACTAACACACTATATAATGAACCCGTTTATCAAGGAGGCGAGTACCTCAAGCAGTTTTCTCTGCAGGAGCATTCATCATTAGTGGATGTTAACAAGGTATTGGTGATTGGATCAGGAGGTTTATCTATTGGGCAGGCTGGAGAGTTTGACTATTCAGGATCGCAAGCAATTAAGGCGCTTAAGGAGGCTAAGAAACAGTCAATTTTGATCAATCCTAATATTGCCACTAACCAGACCTCTCACTCGTTGGCTGATGAAATTTACTACTTGCCTGTGACTCCTGAATATGTGACGTACATTATTGAGCGTGAAAGACCTGATGGAATCTTGCTTACTTTTGGAGGCCAAACTGGTTTGAACGTTGGAGTCAAATTGGACAAAATGGGTGTTTTTGACCGTTACAATGTTAAGGTATTGGGAACGCCAATTAAAACGTTGGAGACTTCTGAGGATAGAGACCTTTTCCTGCAGGCGCTCAACGAAATCAATATTCCCATTGCTGAGTCTATTGCGGTGGAAACTGTGGATGATGCTTTGGATGCGGCTGAGACGGTGGGCTACCCAATCATTGTACGGTCTGCATACTCTTTGGGAGGCCTTGGGTCTGGATTTGCTGCTAATAAGGACGAATTGAGAGACTTATCCTCTCGGTCATTATCACTTGCACCCCAGATCTTGGTGGAGAAGTCTTTGAAGGGCTGGAAAGAGGTTGAATACGAGGTGGTACGTGACCGTGTGGGTAACTGTATCACTGTTTGCAACATGGAGAATTTCGACCCTTTGGGAATCCATACAGGAGACTCTATTGTGGTTGCACCTTCTCAGACTCTTTCCGATGAAGAATATCATATGTTGCGTACGGCAGCCATCAAGATCATTCGGCACTTGGGTGTGGTGGGCGAGTGTAATGTTCAGTACGCCTTACAACCCGATGGGCTTGATTACCGTGTGATTGAAGTCAATGCTCGGTTATCTCGGTCGTCTGCTTTGGCTTCCAAGGCTACTGGTTACCCATTGGCCTATACTGCAGCCAAGATTGCCTTGGGTCACACTTTACCAGAATTGCCTAATCCGGTCACCAAGACCACCAGTGCCAACTTCGAGCCTTCCTTGGATTACATGGTGACCAAGATCCCACGGTGGGACTTGTCTAAATTCCAGCATGTCAAGAGAGATATTGGTTCTGCCATGAAGTCTGTCGGAGAAGTCATGGCCATTGGGCGTACATTTGAGGAGTCCTTCCAGAAGGCTATTCGTCAGGTGGACCCTCTGTTGGTGGGATTCCAAGGTGATCATTTCGACAACTTGGACGAGACTTTGGCCAACCCCACCGATAGAAGATGGTTGGCTGTGGGCCAAGCCTTGCTCCATGAGAACTACTCTGTGGAAAAGGTCCATGACTTGACCAAAATCGACAAGTGGTTCTTGTACAAGTTGATGAACATTGTGAACATGTACCGGGAATTGGAATCCGCTGGCAACTTGAAGCTGGTCAACACTGACTTGATGTTGAGAGCCAAGAAACTCGGTTTTTCCGATAAGCAGATTGCCATGTGTACGAAACTGGAGGAGTTGGAAGTGCGTGCCGTCAGAAAGTCTTATGGAATCACTCCGTTCGTCAAGAAAATCGATACCTTGGCTGCAGAGTTTCCTGCAAACACCAACTACTTGTACACCACGTACAATGCTACGTCTTCCGATATCGATTTCAAGGAAAACGGAACCATGGTGTTGGGATCGGGTGTATACAGGATCGGGTCTTCTGTGGAGTTTGATTGGTGTGCCGTGGCTACAGCCCGTGCTTTTAGAGAAGCAGGCCACAAGACCATCATGATCAACTACAACCCTGAAACGGTATCTACGGATTTTGATGAGGTCGACAGATTATACTTTGAGGAGCTTTCGCTCGAAAGGGTGCTTGATATCTACGAGCTTGAAAATGCTCAAGGTGTGGTTGTTTCTGTGGGAGGCCAATTGCCTCAGAACATCGCCTTACCCTTGCAAAAGTCTGGATGCAAAGTGTTGGGAACGAACCCTGAGGATATCGACAAGGCCGAGGACAGACACAAGTTCTCGCAGATCTTGGACAGTATTGGCGTGGATCAGCCACAATGGAAGGAATTGACGTCCATTGCCGAGGCTGAGGCCTTTGCTGATGAAGTCGGATACCCTGTGTTGGTCAGACCTTCGTATGTATTGTCAGGAGCAGCCATGTCGGTGATCAACTCCAAAAATGAGTTGGAGGCCAAGTTGTCCAATGCTTCCAAGGTTTCCCAGGATCACCCTGTGGTGATTTCCAAGTTTATTCTTGGAGCCCAGGAAATCGATATTGATGGTGTTGCTCATAATGGCCAAGTGTTGGTGCATGCAGTTTCGGAGCACGTGGAGAATGCCGGAGTCCATTCTGGAGATGCTACTTTAGTGCTCCCACCCCAAAACTTATCCCCAGTGATTTTGGACCGTTTGAAGGTTATTGCCGATAAAGTTGCACAAGCATGGAAGATCACTGGACCATTCAACATGCAAGTGATCTTGAACGACCACAACGGGACCTTGAGTGCGCAGGACGCCCAGTTGAAGGTGATTGAGTGCAACATCCGGGCATCGCGGTCGTTCCCCTTTGTTTCCAAGGTTCTTGGCTTGAACTTCATCGAGGTGGCTGCCAAGGCTTTGCTCAATGAGAACGTTCCACAACCAGTTGACTTGATGGCACAAAAATATGACCGTGTGGCTACCAAAGTGCCCCAATTTTCATTTACGCGTCTTGCGGGAGCAGACCCATTCTTGGGGGTGGAGATGTCTTCCACTGGAGAAGTGGCTTGTTTCGGAGACAACTTGTTGGAGGCTTACTGGGCCTCCATGCAGTCCACGATGAACTTCAACGTGCCGTTGGCAGGAAGCGGGATCTTGTTTGGCGGAGATTTGACCAATGAGAAGTTGGGAAAAGTGGCCAAACAGATATCTGGACTTGGGTACAACTTCTACGCAGCCTCTATAGATGTGGCCGAGTATTTGAAGCAACACGTGAGTGAATCTGTGGAAGTGATTGAGTTCCCCAAAACAGACAAGCGGGCATTACGGGAGATTTTCCAACAGCATGATATCTCTGCCGTGTTCAACTTGGCCCGTGCACGTGCCGAGAGCTTATTGGACCAGGACTACGTGATGAGAAGAAATGCCATTGATTTTGGAATTCCATTATTCAATGAGCCCAACACCTCGTTACTCTTTGCACAATGCTTGAACAAGAAGGTTGGAGGCAAGATTAGTTTCCAAACGCTCCCCGAGTCGTTTGAGATTCCTAGCGAAGTTAGACGGTGGAGCGAGTTTTTGGGAGGAAAGCCGGTATAGACACTAGAACCAAAACTCAATTAATACATTTAAAGGTTATAATTGTATTCGTACCAGATGTACATACACTGTACAAGAAGTATTACTCACAATAGGTCAATTGACCAATGGTTGAATGGTGAAGCTGGAAATGGGTGTTGTACAAGTTCCTGTAGAGTCTACTATTTATATAGACCAATGGCCAGGTACAGTAAGTAGGACGATATGGTATTTGGTATCACGATCCCCAAGAACACCAGAAACAAAAGACCATAACCGGTTCAGTTTAGGTCGGACGAGGACCGGAACTTCCTGGAACAACTTCCTGGAACAACTTCCTGGAACAACTCTCATATCACAAAACAGGTTTGGGACATATGGGATCTTGACTGGAGTAGAATTATGAGTAGTGTTGGGCATCCAAAGAGTAGATTAAGGTTTGGTGGATAAGCTTGAAGTTGGACCTTTTGTCTGGGTCAATATTCGTTTCAAATGAAACAATACGCGTAGTACGTGGAATTGTCCATGGAGGGTTTGGGAGATTCAAGGAGTACTAGTGTAGTCTGTAAACAATAGTCTGTAGTCAATAGTCTGTAATAGTAGTCTGTAATCAGTAGTAGTAGTCAGTACTAGTAGTAGTAGTCAGTAATCAATAATCAATAGTACTAGTCAGTAGTCATACTAGTAGTAGTAATCAGTACTAGTCTGAAATCAATAGAAATCAGTACTAGTACTAGTCTGTAGTCTGTATAAGAAGTCAATACTAGTAGTAGTAGTCAGTAATCAGTACTAGTCTGTAGTCAGTACTAGTGGACAGTAGTCTGTAGTCAGTAATCAATACTAGTAGTAGTGGTACTAGTAGTAGTACTAGTAATCAGTACTAGTAGTAGTACTAGTAATCAGTACTAGTAGTAGTAGTCTGTATAAGAAGTCGATACTAGTAGTCAATAATTAATAATAGTAGACTGTAGTCTGTAATCAGTACTACTAGTAGTACTAGTAGTAGTACTAGTAGTAGTAATCAGTAGTAGTAGTAGTAGTCTGTAGTCTGTACTAGTCTGTAGTCAGTATAAGAAGTCAATACTAGTAGTCAGTAAACAATAGTCAGTAGTCAGTAGTCAATAGTTAATAATCAATAATAGTAGTCAATAATCAATAATAGTAGTCAGTAATCAGTACTAGTAGTCAGTAATCAGTACTAGTAGTCGGTAGTCAGTAGGCAGTACTAGTCAGTAATCAATAATAGTCGGTAGTCAGTAATCAGTAGGCAATAGTACTAGTCTGTAATCAGTAGTACTAGTACTAGTCTGTAGTCAGTACTAGTCTGTAGATATCAGTACTAGTCTGTAATCAATAGTAATCAGTACTAGTACTAGTCTGTCATCAGTACTAGTAGTCAGTGGGCAATTATAGTAGTATTTTCAACGAGTACTTAGTAGTCTGTACTACTAGTCTGTAGTCTGTACTAGTGGTCTGTAGTCTGTAGTCAGTAAACAATAGTCAATAGTCAGTAGTCAATAATCAATAATAGTAGTCAATAGTTAATAATCAATAATAGTAGTCAGTAATCAATAGTAATCAGTACTAGTAGTAATAGTACTAGTAGTAGTACTACTACTACTAGTAGTAGTCAGTAATCAACTAGTAGTAATAGTACTAGTAGTAGTACTAGTACTAGTACTAGTGGTCTGTAGTCTGTAGTCTGTAATCAATACTAGTAGTAGTAATCAGTACTAGTAATAGTAGTACTAGTAATAGTAGTACTAGTCTGTAGTCAGTAGTACTAGTAGTACTAGGAATCAATACTAGTAGTACTAGGAATCAATACTAGTAGTAGGAATCAGTGTTGGGCGTTCTTGTTTCCATAGGTTGAATCAGAATGTACCATGTTCCATCAATCATGTAATTCATATCATTCTCATCTTAGTTCTTTTATTGTGGTTGCAAAACTTAGGAAACCTCCCAACTCTCATAGACTCAAGAATAGACTCAAGAAGATCCCACACCTTAGATGTACTTCATTGGACCATACTATGGATACACCTTTAAAACGTCCAAAATGGGCTTCTTTGAGTCATTTCATTCAAACATTTAATTGATAAAATAACCTCATACACGATCTTCTAGCTTTAAATAATCGACAATATACACAACCAAACGGAAATGAATAATAGTATCCACGTCCACTTTGGTCACTAAGATCAAATCAAACCTAGATCCCAATATTCTTCTACACACTAGAATTGAGTACCTATCGGTATATTCTACTAACGAGAGTCTGAGGCTCAAGTCTCAATCATGGTATTCATAAGCATGAGAAGGTGTGGATGCCAGAGAATTCCAATACATCCAATATAAA
The DNA here is from genome assembly GCA_002374635.1 of Metschnikowia sp. 04-218.3. Taxonomy (NCBI): domain Eukaryota; kingdom Fungi; phylum Ascomycota; class Pichiomycetes; order Serinales; family Metschnikowiaceae; genus Metschnikowia; species Metschnikowia sp. 04-218.3. Next base: position 9,543 of record NLAC01001381.1, read on the forward strand.
ACTCTTATAGTCCAGTTGTTTCAGGAATCCCTCAAGGCCTCCGGCAAGTAGAAACAATACAAACGTATATACAATTAGCAGGTTGGCGTACTAGATGAATCCTTAGGAATCTCATTCCGGTTAATTATAGTATTAAATGTATAACTGATTTTTAGAAGTCCCAGTGTTCTGCAAGTTTAACCAGTCATTACTCTCCAGTCATTACTTCACCAGTCATTACTTCACCAGTCATTACTTCACCAGTCATTCACTACTTTATACCAGTCATTCAGTACTCTCTAATGATTGAGTACTTAACCAGTCATTACTCTCTAATCATTACTTAACCAATCATTTAGTACTCTCTAATCATTACTCTCTAATCATTACTCTCTAATCATTTAGTACTTAACCAGTCATTCATTACTTAACCAGTCAGTACTCTCTAATGATTGAGTACTTAACCAAGCATTCATTTCTGAACCAGTCATTCAGTACTCTCTAATGATTGAGTACTTCACCAGTCATTACTCTCTAATCATTACTTAACCAATCATTAATTAACTAGTCATTCAGTACTCTTTAATCAGTATTTAGCCAATCTTTCATTACTCAACCAGTCATTACTTAACCAGTAATTCTCTAATCATTTAGTACTCTCTAATCATTACTCTCTAATCATTACTCTCTAATCATTACTCTCTAATCATTACTCTCTAATCATTTAGTACTTAACCAGTCATTACAAACCAATCATTACTTAACCAATCATTGAGTATTCTCTAATCATTCATTCTCTAATCCATTACTCTGTAACCAATCATTCAGTACTCTCTAATGATTGAGTACTTAACCAATCATTAATCTCTAATCATTTAGTACTTAACCAAACATTCATTTCTGAACCAATCATTACTCTCCACTCATTTAGTACTCTAATCATAACCAGTCATTACTTAACCAGTAATTCTCTAATCATTACTCTCTAATCATTTAGTACTCTTTAATCATTGACTACTCTAATTAGCAGTCATTACTCTCTAATCATTACTAACCAGTCATTCTCTATCATTTAACAATTTGACAATTTGACTAGTTCCAAACTCATTATTCACAGAGAAGTTCTTCAAGTCATTGATCAAGCGAGCATTCTGGATAAATCTCTGGATAAATCTCAGTCACTGGGTACTAGTAGTCAGTAGTAGTCAGTAGTAGTCGCAGCAATAGGAAGTACCCAGCCAATAGTCATTCCTTGTGATTCAGTACTACTGATGCCAATAGTCAGTCTACTAATGGTCAGTAGTCAGTCAGTCAGTCAGTCAGTCAGTACTCAGTAGTAGTACTAATGGTCAGTCTGTAGTAGTTAGCACTTTAACCAATCATTCATTAACCAGTCATTCTCTAATCATTGAGTACTCACTAATCATTGAGTACTAACCAATCATTCATTACTCTAGTAGACTATAATAGTAGTAGTCAGTAATCAGTAATCAGTAATCAGTAATCAGTAATCAGTAATAGTACTATTCAGTACTTAACCAGTAATTCTCTAACCAATCATTTAGTACTAACCAATCATTACTCTTTACTCTTTACTCTTTACTCTATTCTCTATTCTCTATACTTTTACTCTATACTCTACTCTACTCTACTACTCTACTACTCTACTACTCTTACTCTATACTATAATACTCTATACTCTTTACTATACTCTTTACTATACTCTACTCTACTCTTACTCTACTCTTACTCTACTCTTACTCTACTCTACTCGATAACATAAAGTGGTGACTGAGAATTCACTTGAAGAGAAGCATAAATATAAACCTTCCGAATACTTTACACCCATTAACCCCAGATTCAACGCGCATGAATATTTCTTATCAAGAACCATGTCATTTATTCGTTTCTTTCTCCCCCATGCGCACCCGCGCACCCGCGCGCCCTTAACTTCGTACACATGATTATTTGAGTACTTGTGATTATTTGAGTACTGATTATTTGAGTACTCAAAACTATGAGTACTCGTGATTATTTGAGTACTCATTGTTTTGAGTTTTTCCTTGGTGATTTCTCTACACAAAAATTCAGAGCTACTAAAAAAATATATATAAATAAAAGAAATAAAAATTATATGGTGGAATGTACGGGTTTTCTTAATTTCTTAATTTCTTAATTTCTTAATTTCTTCTTTTCTTCTGTTAGGAATAATCCTATAGGCCCTAGAATTGAGTATCTAGTGGTGTTGGATTGATCTGCTAGGTCTCAGGCAAGTGTAACCATTGGAGTTGCGTGAGCCACAAGGATTCCTTAATATGCAATTCTTGAATGATAAAATGAAACTACACGTTCCCTAACTGTTTCATGACTGTTTCAGAAAAGCCCTGAAAGTCTGAAAGGGTTACCCAACACAGTAGAAAAGTATATAAGAACTAGCAGGTTCGCTCAACTAGATGAGTTCATTAGGAATCCCTCCAAGTTAATATTACCGTATTCGAATATACAATTGATATAACTCTTTATAAATCTCAGACCTGCTTAAGTTCTAACACACTACACTACACTACACACTATACTACCGCACACTACCCTACACTACCGCACTACACTACACACTACTACATGAGACTACACTATGAGACTACACTACACACCGCACACCGCACACTACACTATATGAGACTACACACCGCACTACCGCACCACACGATATGAGACTACACTGAGACTACACTATGAGACTACACTATGAGACTACACTACCACGCACTGCTACACCACACACTACTATATGAGACTACACCACACCGCACACTACCACGCACTACCACACTACCACGCACTACACTATATGAGACTACACTATATGAGACTACACCACACTACACTACACTACACTACACTATACCACTACACTATGAGACTACACTACACTACACTATGAGACTATATGAGACTATATGAGACTACTATGAATTATTATTATTATTATTATTATTATTATTATTATTATTATTTTTTTTTTATTTTTTATTTTTTTTTTGCACAAGTCCTAAGGTGCTAGTCATCAATAACTAATATACTTGGCGCACAGAATACGGTTGGGAAAGACTTGTATTTGGCCTCTACCGTTTAACTTGTTGAACAGGCAAGATAAGGAATTTCTCGAATGGGTCAATCCAGTTTCCTGATGAAACAATAAGCGTACGTGCAATCAGTCCAAGAGGTATTGGTATGAGGAGNTATTTGGCCTCTACCGTTTAACTTGTTGAACAGGCAAGATAAGGAATTTCTCGAATGGGTCAATCCAGTTTCCTGATGAAACAATAAGCGTACGTGCAATCAGT